>APFE031379358.1:44151-63589 GCA_000404065.3 Pinus taeda | reverse complement strand
CAGGTTGCTAGATAAAAGGCGCACCAGTACTTTATTTTGCAGGTATTACAGCTCGGAGATCGAAAATTGACAGAAAAATGGAGTTTCCCAAAGCATCGATCCTAACACCGTACAACTATCACGAATGGAAGGACCAAATGGCTCGATACCTTCGTCAAAAAGGGTTGTACAAAATTACCATGGCTACAGAAGTGGAACCCACTTCAGCCATAGAGAAATCAAAGTACCTCAACCATATGGATGAGGCCCACAGATCCATATGCATGTGCATCTCTCCAGAGTTGTAGTTTCATCTATTTGCCCGCAATACTCCCAATGAGATTTGGAAAAAGGTTGAAGATATCTACGGGAAACGGGATGAGATGAAAGGACATATGCTCGAAGTCGAGCTGCTATCATTGGATCCATGGAACTATGATAGAATTCAAGACTTCTTCACCAAATATAATGATCTATTGCAACTCAAGGGTTGTGGAATTGACAAATCCAAGGAGGAGAGTTGCCAAATTCTCTCTATTATGTCAAATCTTGGACTGGAATACTCCGTCCTTTTGTCTACATTTCATTCAGTAAGGCTCACAACTAGTAAATCCTACACTATGCCTTCTCTCAAAGAATTTATGGAGTCCCTTATTTTTGAGCAAGATAAACTCATTTGCATGGGGAAAATCAAACCTCCAAAAGTGCATGCACTTGCTGTGCATGATAGCAGCCACAATAAACATCACAGATCTAATTCATGTCAGAAGAATCAGCAGCAAAAAGACAAGGGAAAGGCGCCTTCCCATCCAAAGAAGGAAGGGTACACCAAGCCCTTTAATGAATCCTCCGGCTTGAGAAATGAGAAAGGGAAGAAAGGAAATAGATGCACCTACTGTGAAAGAGGATTCCATCCAGAATCCTCTTGCATGAAGAAACAAATTGACCAAATGGAAGAAATCCTTCAGAAGCACAATCTTGGGGATCACATCCCTCAGGGCGCCAAGAAGAAAACTGAGGATCCCCCACATGGGAGAGGTAATAATTTTCATGCTTTAGTTGCAATTAGTTCTTCTCCTGATGCATGGATTATAGATTCTGGTGCATCAGATCATATGGCTACTGCAAAAGAAGTCTATTCCTCTTTGGATGCATGCAAAGGACCTCCCATCCTCATGGGAGATGACTCACCCATTCAGGTCACCAGAGAAGGTAGAGTGGAACTTTTACAGGGAAGCTCTGAAGATGTGCTTCATGTTCGTAAACTTTCGGTAAACCTACTTTCAGTTTATCAGATCACTCATTCCGGCACCGGGAAGAGAGTGGAATTCACTCCAGATGCAGTAAGCATATATGATCTACATACCAGTGCCAAAATTGCAACTGGTGAGGTAAACAATGGAGCCAGACTATATACATTTTCTGAATTTATTGAATCTGAATCCTCCTTATTGCTTACACATGCTGATGATAGTAGTAGGCTTTGGCACGAAAGGTTTGGTCACTTAAATTACAGGTATATGCAGCAACTAAGCAAGAATGAGATGGTGGAAGGCTTGCCAAATATCAGTTTCTCTGAAGGAGTTTGTGAAGGGCGTGTTCTTGGAAAACATCCTAGAGAAAAGTTTGACACTGGCAAGACTCACAGAGCATCCTCTCCTCTAGATCAGATCCATAGTGATCTCATGGGGCCCTTTCCTCATCCTTCCATCAACAAAGCAAGGTATGTGCTTACATTTATTGATGATTTCTCACGGTTTACTTGGGTGTATCTTCTCATAAACAAATCTGAAGTCTTTGAGCACTTTGAAGATTTCAAAGCACTAGTTGAGACACAGTCAAAGAGAAAGATCAACACCCTTCGTACAGACAATGGGGGGGAATATGTTAACACAGCACTTTGGAACCTTTGCCTTCAGTCCAGCATACAGTTACAGTACACAGTTCCATACACACCGCAACAGAACGGAGTTGTTGAGAGAAAGAACCGATCTCTCAAAGAGATGGATTCCTGCATGCTGCATGCTAAGTCATTGCCTCATAAGCTATGGGTCGAAGCACTTAATTGTGCTAACTACATCCAGAACAAATCTTCTCATAGGTCTATGAAGGACCAGACCCCCTTTGAGGCTTGGAGCGGCACTAAACTAGAGATCACTCATCTCCGTGTTTTCGGATCTCGAGCATGGGCTCGGATCCCCTCTGAAAAGAGGAAAGCTCTTGATCCACAGAGCATTGAGTGCATCTTTGTTGGATACCCTGATGGTGTGAAGGGATATCGACTCCTAATTCCCCCTACGGACAAGCTCATCATTGAGTGAAGTGTCAAATTTGAGGAAAGTTTCTCGCATGCACCTCAGTCGCTGCATGCAGACACTTTTTATCTACCTCATGTTCGAGATGATGACTCAGTGCACTCAGATGCAGATACAGATCATGCAGATGTCGAGGAAGAGCATGCAAATGCAGAGACAGAGTCTTCAGATACAAATCTAGTGCATGCAAATGATGATCCACATCCAAGCCCAGATCTGGCTTCCAGCAGTGAATCATATTCCCCTGTCATAAATCAGAGAACAAGGAGCTTACGGGAGATATATGCACAAGACCAACCAGCTGCTAGAAACGGTCTTGTGGGGGATAATTATGATCTACAGAGGAATAGCTCAGAGTTTATTGAGCCTCCTCTTGTCATTGCCACTGAACCATCGCCCCCTTGGCATTGTCATTTGGTTCAGTCTTCTGATCCACAGTCTTATGCTGAGGGTGCTCGGCATCCATCTTGGGAGTCTGCCATGGAGGAGGAGTATAACTCCCTCCTCGAGAACCAGACTTGGGATCTGGTCCCCCTTCCTTCAGGAAGGAAACTTGTTTGATGCAAATGGGTCTACAGGACCAAGAGTGCTGCAGATGGGCAAATCACCAGACGGAAAGCAAGGCTAGTATCTAAAGGCTTCCAACAAGTGCATGACATTGATTATGACGAGACCTTTGCTCCAGTAGCAAAGATGGATTCCATACGTCTTACACTTGCCATTGTGGCTGCCCAGCGGTGGGAAGTACATCATATGGATGTGAAGAATGCCTTTCTTCATGGGGACCTATCTGAGGAGATCTACATGGAGCAGCCACATGGTTTCATTCAAGATTCATCTTTGGTCTGCAGACTGAAGAAATCTCTCTACGGCCTTAAGCAAGCCCCGAGAGCTTGGTACACGAAGATGGATTCTTTTCTCTTATCACAAAACTTTGAAAGATGTAAGTCTGATCCGAATGTTTACATGCTTAGGAAACATGATTCTCTTCTTATCTTAGTTTTGTATGTAGATGATCTCCTAATCACTGGCAGCTCGGCTTCAGCCATAGCTACAGTCAAGAGGGCCTTGAATGATAGGTTCTTGATGATAGACATGGGTCCATTACACTTCTTTCTTTGTCTTGAGATTAGCCAGGATGCCACAGGCATCAAACTCTCTCAGGCTAAGTATGCACGGGATCTCCTCGAGAGATTCCGCATGACTGACTGCAAGCCAGCACCGACTCCTTTTTTGACAGGGGTCCGCCTTGAGGATGGAGGTGACACTCCATTAGTTGACAGCACTCTCTACCAACAGCTAGTGGGTAGCTTATTGTACCTCACCCACTCCAGAGCAGATCTCTCATATGCAGTAGGGGCAGTTTCCAGATACATGCAGGAGCCGCATGAGCTACACTAGAATGCTGCCAAGCGCATCCTCCGATATGTGCAGGGCACCATCACCTCCGGGATTCACTATGCAACAGGCACTGCATTGAATCTCCTTGGCTTCACAGATTCTGATTGGGCGGGAGACAGCATTGATCACAAGTCCACCTCCGAATATTCACTCAGTTTAGGATCTAGCCCTATCTGTTGGTCGAGCAAGAAGCAGGCTGCTATTTCTCTCTCTTCAGCTGAGGCCAAGTACGTAGGAGTAGTCAACATCACCATTCAGGCTCTGTGGCTATAGCACTTCCTCACAGAGTTGGGCGTTCAGTTCCACCAGCCCATTGTCATCTGGTGTGACAACCAGAGCACTCTCAAATTTTGCAGGGATCCAGTACAGCGGTAGTGGACGAAGCACATAGAGATCCATATGCACTACATTAGAGACTTAGTACATGATCGGGTCATTGATTTGCAGTTTTGTCCCTCAGCAGAACAGACTGCAGACATCTTCACCAAGACATTCACTGAGCAGAAGTTTCACTCTCTGCGTGATCATCTTGGAGTGAAGGACACAGTTGTTTAGCAACTGTCTTTTCTTCCTCTTTTCTTTTGATTACATTGTATTTTGAAGGGGGGTTTTTCCCACGAGGTTTTCTCTCTTTCCTCAATTTTAATACAAGTTGCACTGTATTTTGGGTGACCTTTGGCCTTAGTTGTCAGGGCCCGTTTTCTATTTTTCCCCATATTGGTGTTCCAGGGGGGTGTTGGAACTACTACACACCTACATGCGGACTCTTAGTTAGAGCATGTGACTACATGCTACTACTACACATCTACATGCAAACTCTTAGTTAGAGCATGCGACTACATGCAACTACTACACATCTACATGCGGACTCTTAGTTAGAGCATGGGATTGCATGCAAGATTCCTTTTGCATGATTTACTCCTTGATTTGCTCATCCTTTAACTTCGCAACTCACTAGTTATCTTTCTCATTGATCACCACTATAGTGCATTACCTTGGGATCTTCACCCAATAATGCTATATCATGAGCATTATAACATATTTTCTAATGAATCATTCTTTTCTTCTTTCGATTTTCTTTTAGTCTTTTTGCTTTGCAAAGCTATGTGTTCAACCTTTACTAGCTAGATTCATCTGTACAGGTTTTCTAACACATTTACAAGTCCATCATCTAATAGGTAATTTAGGCACGGTACAAATTCCATAAAAATGTTGTTACCGTATTGGGTTTGCGCTCCAATCACTGCATGAGTGATGGTGTTAGGTATCGCCCAATTCGTTAATGGTATGGCTGAAATGGCAAGAGGGGCTGCGAGCCCCGCAGTTGCGTCGGTTTGGAATAGAGAAATCCTCCGACCCAGAGCGAAGCCTATAGTGAAATTCCCCACGATGAATATGACGAAGTGATGACCCAAGATGATATTGAGCAAATAATTGTGTCCATGGAGGAAATGAGCGTGAAATGTTTTTTCTTAGGTTCAAGAGGAATTGAGGCTTTAAAATGACAGATAGAACGCATCGGCGAATGCACGACATTCAAAGAATTATCTGCCTGCTTGTGGTGATGGCAAACAAAAGCTCTGAATCTCCCACGCAATCAAGACTCCAGATTTTTGTTTGCTATGAACTGCCATTATCGATTTCGACCGCATCTCCGAGATGGTTACTATGGCACTGCAATATTTTCTGGCTGCGCTAACAGAAAAGCCTAGAATCTAACTGACCAGCCGCTGCCTTTCGCTGCGAAGTTAATAAACGAAGGAAAAATAAGGTTAGGCGAAGAACATGTAACATCCCTAAATAACTCAGTGTAAAATTATACAGTTGACTAAATAGTAATTCTTTTAAAAGATTACGAATTAGTTATAAAACTAATTCTTGGTACTTCCTCTATTTTCTCCAATAATTTATGTTTCAAAGGTGCCACTCTTCAGATGGATATATTTTTCCACATCTCATAACTATGGATGGGCCAGCACCCTAACAGAAATACGGGAGAGGAGGAGGAAATCAGTACAGCTTCCGAAAACAAAGTTGGTTACCAGTTATTTTGGGGACGAAGTGGCAGACAAATCATTAATTCTTTGCAGTGAAAACAGTTGTACCAAAGAAAGAAAAACGGTTTATGGATTCTGATTTCCTCTGTTTTACTTAATGGTAAATCATTGAATAAGGAGTGGTAGCTTATTGGAGATCTCTGGAAATCACGTTTACTTCATGGTGGTGACAGAAAACTGTACGCATAATCACCCGAATTGGTGACAGAAGAATTATCAGGGAGTCTATCTAAAGCTTAATATTCAGAAAAGAGAATGACCTTGTGTTGTTACTATCCTAAAAACTATTCTGAGCATGCAGCAAACTCAGAGGAGGTGCAGTGAACCACTGATCTCATTGGCAGTGGTTGGGTGGAGCTTTGCATTCATGATGATTAGGCGGTCCAATGGAGTCCTGCAAAACAGATGAGTATTATTTTAGAAGGAATTACTTGTTCAATTTATAATTGTCCAGTCTGTGGTTACTTATTAGTATTGCATTTTCAAAAGTGTTGGATATGATGGACATTCAATTTGTGTGTTGTTAGGGAAACAAAAGAAAAACCGAACGTGAATGTGAAATGATTGTTAAATTAATAACTGAGTTTTTGAACCAGAAGAAATGGTAAACCACTCTACAGGGTACGAGGTTATATTCTAGGCCAAGTTGAAACGGTCAACGACTATGAATCAATTCAAATCCCTTACCATTAGAAGGATTGTATCATTTATCCGTGATACATATGTTGTTATGAAAGTAAACCAGGGATAAACTAATTAATAGTTTTCTGTGCTAATTAATAGATATCATGCAGAAAAGCATAGACCTCTCGAATAGCATTATTAGAATACTAGTATTAATCTAGTTTAACTGTTGGTGAAGGGAGAAACTGAGCGTTAGTCGCCTAGACCAAGTTGATATCAACAGTGAAGAGTAATCCCTCAGACCCTTTCGGAATTGTAACTACTACATCTAAACATAAATATGGATATCTTTAATAATTTCTCGAAAGGGAAGCTTGAGAATCCTTCATATAGGAATATAGTGAAATGAGGTTATAATGACTTCCCTTAAGAAAGAATTGTGTAATTGTTTACATGAAATGTTGGTAGAATTCTAGAAAAGGGATTATGTGTTGCATACTTTCAAGGAGGGCTCTTATGATGGCTCTTATGATAAGCTACTGTATGCGTAAAGAATAGTCAATGTGTTCTAAAGATATATTCTTTGTATGGTTAGAAGAACTATTGGGCCATATTTCTTTAGGAAAATGATAGGTGATTACTATTATGCTCACATAACTATTATCTTAGCTTCTTGTCGAATGAGATGTGTATGAACACGAGATTTTTGTTAGCTTTCTTTAGAAAGGATATATATATATTCGCATGCAGGAAAAGACTACAGGTTGTGTGAGAATGCTTTATATATTCGCATGCATCAAAAGTGATAGCTAAGGGACTAGTTCTTTTGACAAATTTTATGTAAATTTTCATGCAAGAAGATTATGACTGATATTTTAGTTAGTCCCTTCAAAGGAAAGCCTTAGTGCTTGTGCCCTTTAAGAATATGTGCAGTGCTCGTTAATATGATTATTTATAAATGTGATCATGATGTCAATGTTAATAATGAGAACATGGACTTGTAAACTAATGTGTTATATGTTTTAAAGGGAAAAATGGACTTGTAAAACTAATGGTTTGTTCTCTTAAAGAGAAATATGCATTAATGTGAATAAGCATTGTGAAAAGTAGAATAAGAATTTACTTGAAGATATGCACTAGTTAATTAGTATGTTATGCTTGCTCATGCAGATGAGTAGATGTTAAAAGATCTCTTTTAGAGGTTGATTATTGATTCATTAATATGGTGTCTAATCTTGTTGTCAAAGCTTGTTGACGACAACAATGACAGGAAACGATGGCGGTTGGTGCCAAAGAAAAGTGATGTTTAACATTGTGGTAGGAAAAGGATTAACGGGCCATGCAGATGAGGTAGAGTTGCGGGATCGTCCATTGCTAGAACAATCATGCCACAAGGAATGTTGCATGTGGTGGTATGTAAGGAAAGTGTTTCATGGAAAATGTATTAGCTTTTAGCTAGTTATGTAATAGCTTAATGATAATTCATTGTAATGATTTTTATAACAATGGTTAAGGGATGGAATCCCTTATAAACCATTGAGTGATGGTGAAATCCCTCACGAGCATTTAGTAATAAAATTAAACGTTTGCTGGTTTTCACCCTACGGGGTTTCCAGGGTATATTGGTGTTCAGTGGTGTGATTGCCTTTTGTGTCAATTTTGATGATGATGAATCCTTGATGTTGATGGTTCTTTATTTGGTGGCATGATCATATTGTCCAAGTAGGAGATTAATTAATATGTTTATGGAAATGATGAAATGGATGCAAGGATTTATGAGACAGTTTATGTTATTATACTACCACAGTGGTGGTTAAAGGTTATGCAATGGTTATGTAACTTACTGTCTTTGATGGAAATTTACTTGATGTACTAATGAATATTATATCTAATGGTTAATGATGAATCGTGGAGTTGTGAATTGGATAATTACTTGTGGTAATTTGTATAAAAAATTTCTAACTCCCTACTTTTACATGCGAGGTTACCGGGGTATGTTACAAGTGGCATCAGAGCTAAAGGTTGCAGTACTGGCGCCTTTGGGAATTGGTAAGCGGAAAATAAATTGAGGTACGCCACCAGTGGCATTAACTCAGGTATGTGTTTAACCATTCACATATTTATTTGTGTATTACACTACCTTCGGCATGATATGTGTGAATCATGTTTATCACTACTTTGAGTAGTAAGTAATAAAGTTGTTGCGTAACTATGTTCATGATATTGGATTCCTGATGATGATAAAAGACAATGAAACTTTTGTCTCACTTAAGAACAATATTGAATACTCATTACACTTATGAACAATCTTGAACACTCATTGACGAAAGTGACAATCAACAACCCACTTTTGATTTGCAAATATGGCGATAATAATGATGTATTTAATAAACAGGATTGATGTTGCAATGAACTAATTTTAATGAGTCAATGCATGAATGTAAAATACAGGGATGTCCTTGGATTTGACGATATAGTGTTTTAAAAAAAAGAGACTGTGCAAGACAAGCAGGGGAAAGAGCCAGTGCATGCGCAACATCCACCTGAAGACAGTCATAAATATTTGCCAGTTGTGGTTCATAAAATAAATCTTCAAAGGGAAATATCAAGACGGAGCCGGAGGGGGAAATAATTGGTACTTATGGCAATGCTTTGCACTTCAACCATCGTTTTGGACCCTCTCTACATGATTTCTCATCTGTGAGGCCATCGTCGAGCTCCGTGGTGGTGTAGCACAATGAAGAGAAAGATTGAGGAGTGGTTTTGACATCGGGATCCTACGGTGTGGGGGCTGCTAAGAAAAAGATAAGTATCTTGCTCGATTCTCTTGAATTAAAATATGTGCATGTTATCATATTTACAATATTGCATTATGAGAAGATAGTTCTCGTAAGTTTTGTTCGTGGTTTTCCAGATTTGTAACTGTCCATTTCTGTGCTATTTGATATGGATAATTTTGGCACGCAGTAGAAAACTTTATCTGCTTGAATCAACTTGATTTTAATAACTAATTTTGATTCAGTCTTGTCATAGATTCTTGAAGATGATTGGTAGTTGAGATTGGTTAGTATTGCATGACTAACCAATAGAACTTATATGCATTAGTTGCATTAGATTTAAGATTATTACAATTCATAAACAAGTGATGGTTGATTGATGTCACATGCGTGGAATGTGTATGACGATTTTATGAGAAGAGTCCTTAATTTTACTCACCATGAGAATTCTTGATGAATAGTGTATGCTTATGTCTTAATTATTTGAGATTCACTAGCATGGTATGTGTTTATGTTAATCATTACTAATTTTGAGATAAAAATCCTTTGAGCCTCGATTTAATGATGGTTGAATTTATCTCTACTATGGGAATGATGGATTCTTATGCATGTTGCATTCTAGTGTGAAGTTAATTGTAGAGGCATGTTCAGTGGGTAACATTTCTAGGACCCATTCATGGTAGAATTACATGTGACAATTATTCATAAATAGACTACATGTGTTAATAAATTTATTAGTAAACTCTAACTACCTTCCCCAACTATAGATGCTTTCAAAGGAAAAAGGAATCAAGGAGAAGGGAGAAGACCATGTTGTAGGAACAGACAGAGAAGGGAAAAGAATTGGTAAGTCTGGTGGTGACTAGATAGCGCTTGATGTGCATGTGAGTATTCCTTTGACCATGCTTAAGAAGTTGGAAGATGATAACTATAGTGTGTTAATGTTAGTGATTTTCGTAATGTCTCCTTGAAGTCATTATTCTGAAGTCGTCACATGGTAGTGATAAGATAATTGTTGCATCTAACATCAAGGGGTAACATTAGTGCATGTGTGACACTTAGGGGATCATGTTTCTAATTGCATAAGTAAAGGAATTGCTTCCAATAAGGGTAGTTTAATTAGTTAGCTATGCATGTTGAACCAACGGTTGGTCAGAACACCTTGATTATTCTTAATTATATTAATGATACATGGCCAATGCTGGCCATAGTAAACGTAAGATAATATTCCATTAATGACGGTATGGATTAAGACAACAGACTATGGGAAATTGGAAATGTTTAGATCATTAACTCAACTATTGTTGACAATTATGCTTGCATATGCTTTTATACATGACGATATTGTATGCATGAAAAAATTTGGAAATTAAATACTTGTTAACTGATGCATATTTATAACTAACATTGCTAATGGGATTAAGTAGAGGTAGCTTAATGGCAACAAGAAAACTCATCACATAAATCGTTGCAATGTGAATTGCAATCATAAATGTGAAAGAATAAAGTTATATGATATGCATGAATTGTATTATTTAGAATCTGAATGCATCCAACATGTCTGAGAAATATGTTTCCCATCAATCTAGATATTGCGGACCCATGACGAGGGTTAAGTGTAAATGCATGGTGTGCATGCATGTATATTTTGTTTATGATAATGTACATATGGTTCATTACGTAAATTACTTTGGGAAAGAATGATAAAAGAGAAATTTAACATGCCAGACAGTTGCAGATAGTTGTGAAAGGCTAGAATGCCTTGGGCTGATGACAGTTACCTGCTCGGAGGGGTTGATGGTACTTGTCTGCCCGGATTGTGAAAGGCTGGAATGCCTTGGGTTGATGACAGTTACCTGCCCGGACGGGTTGATGGTACTTGTCTGCCCGAGTTTGGGTTGATGGCAGTTACCTGCCTGAAGGGGTCGATGGTACTTGTCTGCCTGGATCTCCTCTCCATAGAATTCTTGAGCTGGTCGGCCAGTGGAATTCCATGTTAGACCTGGTAAGGTCTCTATCCAAGAAACTGTCTGGATGTGAAAATGACTCGATTTGGTTGTGGAAACCAGTTCCCATGTGTTGAGAATTCTTTAGCCTATTATGGTTATCATAGCTAAAGAAATCAACTAATCAGTTATATGTGATGTTAAAAATAAATTCTATATATAGTTGTGTGAAATATGTTATGCACATTTAGCAGGAAATGAGCTTAGAGTTCAATAAGGAGTTATTGGAAATTTTAATTCCTTTATCATATTATTAATCTTGTAAACATCTTAGTAGGGGCTAAGACAATTTTCAAATGATGCAGTAATTGACTGTTTTGATGATTAAAGAGCTAGGCGCTCTTTTGGTACCTTTAGGGCTACTTTGTGGATGTCTTTAGTGAGAATTAATTTAGTGTGCATGTGGTGACATGATTTATCATGTTGATGATTAGTGTTTGTGTTCTTTATGTACTTGTAAAGGTATTGTGATTTAAATATCATCTAACATTGCACAATTGATTGATAGTTAAAAGTATTTGACTAATGCGATTGAATTTGTTAGTCATACATTACAGGATTACTTACCATGGAGAGTTGATGGGTTGCTCAATCACTATCAAAATGCTTACGTGAAAGTACTCATGATTTCCTAGAGTAATTGGTAAGTATGGTAAGTCGATAAGAGAGTTGTTTTTTGTATATTATGAATTGGAATAAGGGCCAAGAGATGGAAACCAGAACTTGCATATTTTTGCAGTTATAAATGCTTATGACTATTGATTTTTTTCATAAGAGGACATTACAATTTGTGTTTATTATCATTTCTTGGAATGAAACCTTTGATTTTAAAGAAGAAGGATAACTTTTAGTGTGGTTTAGATGGTTGTACCATGAGTAAAATCCAAAACTCCACCAAAAGATGAACACCGAGGACGGTGTTCCTGTTAAGGGGCGGAGTATGTAACATCCCTAAATAACTCGGTGTAAAATTATACAATTGAGTAAATAGTAATTCTTTTAAAATATTACGAATTAGTTATAAAACTAATTCTTGGTACTTCCTCTATTTTCTCCAATAATTTATGTTTCAAACGTGCCACTCTTCGGATGGATATATATGTCCGCATCTCATAACTATGGATGGGCCAGCACCCTAACAGAAATACGGGAGAGGAGGAGGAAATCAGTACAGCTTCCGAAAACGAAGTTGGTTACCAGTTATTTTGGGGATGAAGTGGCAGACAAATCACTAATTCTTTGCAGTGAAAACAATTGTACCAAAGAAAGGAAAACAGTTTCTGGATTCCGATTTCCTCTGTTTTACTTAATGATAAATCATTGAATAAGGAGCGGTAGCTTATAGGAGATCTCTGGAAAGCACGTTTACTTCATGGTGGTGACAGAAAACTGTATGCATAATCACTCAAATTGGTGACAAAAGAATTATCAGGGAGTCTATCTAAAGCTTAATATTCAGAAAAGAGAACGACCTTATGTTGTTAGTGTCCTAAAAACTATTCTGAGCGTGCAACGAACTCAGAGGAGGTGCAGTGAACCACTGATCTCATTGGCAGTGGTTGGGTGGAGCTTTGCATTCATGATGGTTTGGCGGTCCAATCGAGTCCTGCAAAATAGATGAGTATTATTTTAGTAGGAATTACTTGTTCAATTTATAATTGTCCAGTCTGTGGTTACTTATTAGTATTGCATTTTCAAAAGTGTTGGATATGATGGACATTCAGTTTGTGTTGTTACGAAAACAAAAGAAATACTGAACGTGAATGTGAAATGATTGTTAAATTAATAAGTGAGTTTTTGAACCAGAAGAAATGGTAAACCACTCTACCGGGTACGAGGTTAGATTCTAGGCCAAGTTGACGGGCTCAACGACTATGAATCAATTCAAATCCCTTACCATTAGAAGGATTGTATCATTTATCCGTGATACATATGCTGTTATGAAAGTAACCAGAGATAAACTAATTAATAGTTTTCTGCGCTAATTAATAGATATCATGCAGAAAAGCATAGACCTCTCAAATAGCATTATTAGAATACTCGTATTAATCTACTTTAACTGTTGGTGAAGGGAGAAACTGAGCGTTAGTCGCCTAGACCAAGTTGATATCAACAGTGAAGAGCAATCCCTCAGACCCTTTCAGAATTGTAACTACTACATCTAAACATAAATATGGATATCTTTAGTAATTTCTCGAAAGGGAAGCTTGAGAATCCTTCATATAGGAATATAGTGAAATGAGGTTATAATGACTTCCCTTAAGAAAGAATTGTGTAATTGTTTACATGAAATGTTGGTAGAATTCTAGAAAAGGGATTATGTGTTGCATACTTTCAAGGAGGGCTCTTATGATGGCTCTTATGATAAGCTACTGTATGCGTAAATAATAGTCAATGTGTTCTAAAGATATATTCTTTGTATGGTTAGAAGAACTATTGGGCCATATTTCTTTAGGAAAATGATAGGTGATTACTATTATGCTCACATAACTATTATCTTAGCTTCTTGTTGAATGAGATGTGTATGCACACGAGATTTGTGTTAGCTTTCTTTAGAAAGGATATATATTCGCATGCAGGAAAAGACTACAGGTTGTGTGAGAATCCTTTATATATTTGCATGCATCAAAAGTGATAGCTAAGGGAATAGTTCTTTTGACAAAGTTTATGTAAATTTTCATGCAAGAAGATTATAACTGATATTTTAGTTAGTCCCTTCAAAGGAAAGCCTTAGTGCTTGTGCCCTTTAAGAATATGTGCAGTGCTAGTTAATATGATTATTTATAAATGTAATCATGATGTCAATGTTGATAATGAGAACATGGACTTGTAAACTAATGTGCTATATGTTTTAAAAGGAAAAATGGACTTGTAAAACTAATGGTTGGTTCTGTTAAAGAGAAATACTCACTAGTGTGAATAAGCATTGTGAAAAGTAGAATAAGAATTTACTTGAAGATATGCACTAGTTAATTAGTATGTTATGCTTGCTCATGCAGATGAGTAGATGTTAAAAGATCTCTTTTTAGAGGTTGATCATTGATTCATTAATATGGTATCTAATCTTGTTGTCAAAGCTTGTTGACGACAGCATTGACAGGAAACGATGGCGGTTGGTGCCAAAGAAAAGTGATGTTTAACATTGTGGCATGAAAAGGATTAACAAGCCATGCAGATGAGGTAGAGTTGCAGGATCATCCATTGCTAGAACAATCATGCCACAAGGAATGTTGCATGTGGCGGTATGTAAGGAAAGGGTTTCATGGAAAATGTATTAGCTTTTAGCTAGTTATGTAATAGCTTAATGATAATCATTGTAATGATTTTTATAACAATGGTTAAGGGATGGAATCCCTTATAAGCCATTGAGTGAGGGGTGAAATCCCTCACGAGCGTTTAATGATAAAATTAAACATTTGTTGTTTTTCACCCTAAGGGTTTCCAGGGTATATTGGTGTTCAATGGTGTGATTGCCTTTTGTGTCAGTTTGATGATGATGAATCCTTGATGTTGATGGTTCTTTATTTGATGGCATGATCATATTGTCCAATAGGAAATTAGTTAATATGTTTATGGAAATGATGAAATGGATGCAAAGATTTATGAGACAGTTTATGTTATTATACTACCACAGTGGACAGTGGTGATTAAAGGTTATGCAATGGTTATGTAACTTACTGTCTTTGATGGCAATTTACTTGATGCACTAATGAATATTATAACTAATGGTTAATGATGAATCGTGGAGTTGTGAATTGGATAATTACTTGTGGTAATTTGTATCAAAAATTTCTAACTCCCTACTTTTACATGCTAGGTTACGGGGCATGTTACAGAACACATGCTATCTGTCATCGATTTCCTGCAAGTGAAACGGCGCCTAGGCTTGGCGATACGGGGTTCTTGTATTCTTAAGGATCTCTCCAAAGTTGGATACCAGAAGGCGGATTTCGGGTGGGGCGAAGCCGTGTATACAGGTTTTTCGTTAGTGCAATGCCTGCAATGTCGTTTTTCTCCGTTCCTTTAATCAAAGGCTTCCAAGGAATTGCAGTTCCTGTTTGTCTGCCCTCCGTTGCAATGGAAATTTTCGAAGAAATTGCGTATAACACCATAAACTAGAATACCCACGAACAAAAGACACGGCCGGTAAAAATCCAGTGAATCACTTTTCTGGTATATTCCATGACTGCAGCAGCTTAAAGGAAATGCAAAAGAGTTTATGGAGTTGAAAACACAAACCCTTTTCATGCAGTTTCCGTAGAGTGATTTTATTTTAACCCGGGCACCTATGACTGAAAATATTTTTCATAATGTTGTTTGAGTCAATTAATGAAACTGAAACAACATAATAATGAATGTTATATACTAACATGAATATTACTATTCACTATTAACTATAAGTTAATTTTAATCTTAAGGAAAATACTCAATATTTCTAAAAATTATTTATAATTTCCTATTACCTCAGTTTTTGGTATTTGTCAGTTTATTTAAAAATAAAAATAAAACTATTTTTGTGATAGTGAGTACAGTGAGACTCTTACGCTATAGCTTTGGTTAATGATATCACAACTAAACCAATCACAGATCTTTTACATAGGCTGGGCAGCTGAAGGGATTGCAAGGAATCTGGGCGAAAGGCTAAACAAGTCTCCGTCTCCCACTAATAATTTCCTCGTGAGAAATTTTCATTGTGTACTGAAAACTTCCTCAACATAATTAAAGATATGTTTTTTTTGTCTTTTATAGTCCCTTCATATCATATCTAAAAGATAAAGATCACTGGATGTGTAGATTTGGATCTGCGAGGGGAACGTTAGTTCATGGTCTAGTAGTCCTTCTGAGAGCTGGACATTGATTTGTTCCATTTAGATTGCTGTGTGCTTAAATTGTGTTCGTCTCCTTAGCTGGAAAACGGTCGAGTAGCCCTCTTCTTTTGAGAGCTGGACATTGACTGGTTCCATATAGACTGCTGTGTGCTTAAATTGGGTTAATTTACATACCTAAAACATATATATTATTTTTGTGTTCGTTTCATAAAAGCGAAACATAAATAATTAGAATTATAATTTGAAATGCACTTTTATGAAAAAATAAAACGAAAATATCATAAATACACATTGGCAACTTAAATATCTTAAATTGTGATTTTGACTGCGCTAAGCTTCCTTTCTCGTATTTCTGTGTTCCTTTAATCAAAGGCTTCCAAGTAATTGCAGTCGCTGTTTGTCAACCGTCCGCTGCAAATTTGGAAGAAATTTTATATAACACCATAAACTAGAATAGCCACCAAGAGGATATTGTTCATACAAGAACAGAAGACATAGCCGGTGATAATCCAGTGAACAATTTTTCTTGTTATATTGCATGTCATCTTAAATGAAATGTAAAAGAGTTTATGGAGTTGAAAACACCAGCCCCTTTTCACGAAGTTTCGGTACAGTCTTTTCCCTTTAGGCCGACGAGCTATGACTCGGCAAATATTTTTCATATTTTTATTTCAGGAATTAATGAAACTGCAGCAACATAATGAGAATGATGAATGTTACATATATATATATATGAATATCATTTATTTATTATCGTTATAATTTTTATGTTTTTCTCTTTTTATGTAATTTCTATTTTATTAATTATTTTAAAATATAAATAAAAGAAAATTATTTATTAAGATATTTAAGAAAATATTTAATAATGAAAGGTGAACATTTTTTTAACATTTAGTAAAATTTAATTTCCACAAGGGCTGAAATTAAAGTTGCACCCAAAGAGATTATAGATGAGTAGATTAAACGTCATCTCATGTTTATTAAAATTGGAAGGCTAAAGGGTTGGGTCTAATGGTGAAAAGTAATGAGTTTTTACTATTGGCTGAGATTTAATTCACATGAGATTTAATTCACATGAGGGCTTAACTTTAAGCCATTGGACTTAACATAAAGCCATAGTATTGGTCAAATGTGAAGTTATACTTACAGAGATTATGTTAAATTCTCTCATTCATGGACATAATTGGATCAAATCACACTTTCGTGTCCTTAAATTTACAACTAAATAAAATAGTCAGCCGGAAAAAATAATAAATAATAATAATATAATAATAATAAAAAAAATAAGAAAAATTTCTTCAAATCTCATAAAAAACTTAAACCATAAATCATCTTAAAACTCCAAATATTAGATATAAAATAAATATAAAAATGAAAAATTAAAAATATAAATACTAATTATAAAATGTCATAACTAGAAAGGTCAGAGCTCTTTAAGAGGCCCCTTCAGCTATATTGCCTCTTAAGCTATATTTAAGTCGAGGCCTTCATCATTTGTAATATAACTACATTCATATTTATTTGCTATAAAAAAACGAAGTGGACGCCTTCATCATGTGTAATATCATTACATTCATATTTATTTGTTACATAAAAAACTAAGTTTAGGCCTTCGCCATGGGAAATATGGCTACATCCATATTTATTTGTTATAAAAAATGTGAGTACATTATTAAGTAAATATATATTATTGTATATCATATAGTATTAGAGTTAAGGTAGTCTCAAGCCAACTTATTCATTCAACAAATATTTGTTAATCTATATAGTTGTTGTTATACATACGATTGCATCAATTCTTTAGACTAGGGATAGAATTTGATCGTCAAACTGTCAAAGATCTTTTGTTAAAATACTCAAAACAATCAAAACAGACACTAAGATGTCATAAACCATCAAATTTGATAGGCGTTTCAAATTTGAAATTCCTACCATGCCTCGGCCGTATTGTTGATTTCTACCAACCATCACCCATCCCTGTGGCCATTGTTGTGTCTGTAGAACCATCCATACCAATTTTTGTAGGCATTGTCTACCGAGACCACAAATTTGCCTAGACTGCAGATTTCTTGCCCGAATTCGGTAAAGAAAATTTAGGAAAAAATGAATACTAGAGTGTTTGAATCATTTTTTTGATGTTGGAAATAGATTCAACACCATCAAGAACCCTTATGGAACTCAAAATCATGAAGTTTGACAACTGTAACCTAGACTTTCAAAAAATTATGTGAGATTTTGTCATAATCTTGCTGGATTTTCCAATATTTTCCACACTAATTTGTCATTTCTTTAGACTACGCTATTTTCATATGTTGTTTTCATCATCCATACAACCACCAACAATTAAGTTCCCATTCATAAAACTACAAATTGGAGCTTGCCTTGCAAAATTAAATTATAGATTTTGAAAAAATTAATTACAATACATACAATCCTGAATATTCATGTTCGTATAGCTGTGAATGATCAAATTTATGCACCTACACGAGATACACGAGGAAGAGGCAGAAGCCAAAATAGAGGTGGAAGGAACAGTCCAGCAAATGCTCAAGGAAGAGGCAACAATCCGAATCAGAACCAAGGCCAAGGCAACAGCCAACAAAGAGGACAACATCATGCTCAAGGACAAAGGTATGAAAAATCCAATGTCCAATGTTATTACTGCAAAAAATATGGGCACTATGCCAGTGAATGTAGGAAGAAGCAGCATGATATGGGTAATAGACCAAATGCCAATGTCACTAGAGAAAACATCAGCCAAGATAATGTGTTGTTAGCTTGTAACATAGTTGAAACAAATAGTGAAAAGATATGGTTTTTAGACTCAGGTTGCAACAACCATATGACACGAAACATAGCCCTGTTTTCTGCTTTAGATCAAAATGTGAAATTAGAAGTCACACTTGGGACTGATAGCAAAATTTCTGTTATGGGAAAAGGAGAGGTAAAAATATTTACAAAGAAGGGTGAAAAGAAAACCATAGCAGATGTCTACTATGTCGCTGGAATGAGGTGTAACCTCTTGAGTATTGGACAGCTTGTCCATAAGGGGTACAATTTTTTCTTTAAGAATGATGTATGCACCATCATGGATATAGCACCCAGCAAAAGATGTATTGCTGAAGCGAAGATGACAAGGAACAGGATGTTCCTTCGTAGAATAAGAGCAGATCTGAAAAACAAAGAAGTAATTGCAGCAGTTACCCAAGAGGCTTTCCAAAGCGTGCCAAAGGATGAAAATTGGTTGTGGCACGTGCGATTTGGACATGTCAACTTTGGAGGTCTTAATTTGTTGAGCAGAAAAGGGATGGTAAGAGGATTACCATTAATAGAGAAACCGGACAACCTTTGTGAAGGTTGCATATTGGGGAAACAACACAGAGAAAGTTTTCCATCAGGGAAAAGCATAAGGGCAAAGGCACCCTTAGAGATTGTCCACTCAGATGTATG
>APFE031379358.1:10355-26173 GCA_000404065.3 Pinus taeda | reverse complement strand
ACCATGTGGTATGTTTTTAAAAATGTTGAATTCCTTCCTAAGGGAGAGGTGTGCAATTCTAGAAGAATATTTTGTTTGAGTTGGGAATTCTTAGATAGGTATAAGAAATCTTTGTACCATAACGAATCATTTTTCAAGCTAAATGTATCGGATGTACTAGGATCTTGCTGCAAATTTTGAATGAGTGCCCACACTTCTTCATCATTCTTCCATTCATCCCTTTCTTCATTTATCCAATTTAGCTGGATAATAGAAATGGCACAAATAAATTCTTCCACGTCCTCATCCTTTCTTGAGAGTGCATCTGCAACAACATTTTACTTCCCTTTTTTGTAGATGATTTCAAAGTCATAGCCCAAAATCTTTGTTACTCATTTCTACTGCTCCTCTAAAGATAATTTTTGTTATAAAAATTATTTAAGACTATCATGATCTATTTTTACCTTGAAGTGTCTTACCATTAGATAAGGTCGTTATTTCTTAAGTGCATGTAGTATTGCCAACATTTCCTTCTCATAAATAGCTTTGTGTAAATACTTTCCTTTGATTGGATGATTTTCGAAAGAAATGGGTCTTTCTTCTTGCATGAAAACTAGACCAATTCCATTTCCTCAGGCATCACATTCCACAATAAAGGTTTTTGTGAAGTCTGGCATAGCTAAGACCGATGCTTGGCACATTTCCTCTTTAAGATGTTCAAAGGCCTCTGTTGCTTATGGAATCCAAGAAAATGCATCTTTCTTCAGTAATGTTGTTAGAGGTGTTGTTATAATCCCATTATTCTTAAAAAACTTATGATATTACCCTTTCAACCTGAGAAATCATCACAGATGATTTATGGATCTACGGGTTTTCCATTCCTTAATGGCTTTAATTTTGATAGGCTCTACCTTAAAACCTTCATGAGATACAATATGACCAAAATATCCTAGCTCTTGTACTCCAAATAAACCTTTGGAGGTTTCTGCATATAATTGCTTCTCCTCCAATATTTTGAGCAGCCTGTCAACATGTTCAACATGATCCTTTCAAGACTTGCTTTAGATTAGTATATCACCAAAAAATACTAACACAAAATTTCTAAGGGTGGGTTTTAAATGGAATTCATCAAACCTTGAAATGTAGAAGGTGCATTGGTATGGCCAAAGGGCATGAACAAAAATTCATAATGACCATCATGAGTTCTAAATATTGTTTTCAAAATGTCTTCAGTCTACGTTCTGATTTGATGGTATCCTGAACAAAGGTCCAACTTGGTGAAGTAAATTTCTCCATGCAATTCATCGAATAATTCATCAATGACAGGAATGGGAAATTTATCTTTAATATTTAACTTTTTGAGCTCCCTATAATCAAAACACATGTGCCATGATCCATCATTCTTGTGCACCAATACTACTAGAGTAGAGAAAGAAATTTAACTAGGTTGAATTATACCAGCCTCTAGCATTTTTGCAACCATATGTTCTATTTGCCTCTTTTGGGCATAGGGATATGTGTAACGCTTGATGTTTGGAGGAACAATTCTTGGAATCAAATGAATATCATGATCATGATCACGAATAGGTGGGAGCCCTTTGGGAGTCTCAAATACCTTGGAATGATTGTCCAAGACTTTTTGGAGATCTGGAGAAATAAATGATTTCGATGTGGGAACCTCCAGTGAACATAATTGTGCAAATACGTCGTGTTGTTCTCTCTTTAAAAGCTTTTTCATGTCGTTAGAGTTTATTATCTTTCCCGGTTTCCCTGTGATGCACCTTCATTAAAATTCCTTTCCTTCTGAAAAATATTCAAGAAAAGTTCTTGAAAATTAAAATCTATTGTACCCAAAGATTGTAGCCATTAGACTCTAGTACAACATCAACAACACCCATTGGAATGGAATGCATTTTACTATCAATACATACTCTCCCATGGATAGCTTGATATTATGGCACTTTCCAGAGCAATTTATGGTTCCTCCATTTGCAACCATCACTTGATACTCTGGTGTTGGATATAGGAAGCAATTAAATTCCTTAGCTATCTTGCAATGAATAAAATTATGGGTACAACCTTAATGAATCAAGACTATTACCTTTTTCTTCTTCATGTGTCCTTCTATCTTGATAGTTTGAGGAGTGGTAATTCCAGCCAATGCATTACAAGATATGGTCGGGTTCATTTCTTCTTTCTCTAGGGTTTGTTCCTGGTGTGTATCCTCTTCTTTTTATGTTTCTTGTTCCTTTTCTTCCTCCTCTTCACAACCTATGTAAAATAATTTCTTCTCATCACACTTATGACCTTTAATGTATTTTCTATCACAACTATAACAAAGCCCTTTTACTCTTTTTTCTTCCAATTGTTGTGGTGTCAACCTTGTAGGTTGTGGAAGGCTAGGGGAAACAACACTTCCACCTTTATAGTTGTGAGTGGCAGGCTTCCTTGTTCCCATAATTTTTATTTCAATATTTCTCACCAACCTAAATGCCTTCTCTAATGAATTAGGTTCTCAAAGGCGAACCTCATGTTGGATGTTATCCTTTAAAGTACCTATGAACACATCAATCCTATCCTCCTATGGATTATCCTTTACCCTTATATTCAATTTTTGGAAGTCCTCAATGTGCTCCACCATTGAACCATTTTGTTTGAGATTTATCAATTGGCTAAAAAAAGTGATGATTTTTGTATCCTCATAATTTGCTATCATTTCTTCAGTAAAAATTTCCCAAGTGAGACAATATCTGAAATTCGGTCACGAGGTTCATTAGGATTTCAGTTGAAATGGGTTTTTATTTTAGCTTCTGAAACTCATATAAAAAATGTTATAGCGAACATTGCACAATGATCTATCTAAATCAACAAAACCCTAAAATCGAAAGCTTTGATAGCAATTGTTATGCAACCAACTTACAAAATAGAAGAAATAGATAGATCAACGACTTTAAAAATAGCCTCTTCAATAGGGAAACCTCATTTAATTTACACAAATGAACAACCCTTCAATGATAGAAATGACAATACCTCCTTTCTATATATAGGTGTCGAAGGGGTCACAATATAATCATAGTCAACATAACAATAATAATGTAAGGGCACAACAATAGCAATAGTGGGCTTCTATGGGGCACAATAATAACAGTACGGGGAAACATGGGCTCAATAATAACAATAAGGGGATACAATGACAATAATAATAAGGGAATACACTAGTATTATACGGACCTAACATACTAGGCTCAGGAAACTATGTTTTCTCTTAGTAGTCATCTTGGATGGAATTATAGCATTGAAAAACATTATGTTGTATTCTTGACATGCTTTTTATACCAAGATGTTTATTGCATATGCATGTTCCAAATTTGTAGGTATTATGGACCTCAATTTCTCATCAGTTGATGATTTAACACGTTTCATCTCATCATCTTCAAATAATGCACTATTTGGTCGTACATTGGTTGATTCAACATTATATGAGAATTTATCTAAATCATCAATGCTCCTTTCATTATGATAATTTAGATTGGGAGGAGAATGAAAGCATGGCAAAAGCTCTGTTTGGATTTTTGGGACCAATATAGGTTATTATTTCAAATCAAATAAAATTCTAGGAATTTCTATAGTAGGATTAGTGACATTAGGCAATACATTTTCACCCAAACTAATGTTACTCACCAGCATCTCAACTTTCAATACATGTTTTCATACATTTCCATTCAGGTCCCACTTGCAATTATAGAAGTGTAGATTGAAATCTTTATATATGATATTGTAGAAAATATCATGACTATTCTTATCTTGGCTACGAACCTGATAAGTGTTTGATCAATAAAGAACTAAGTTTACTAAAGGGATAAACACTCGATGCATTGTCCATAGAAAAAGTAGGAATTCTGAACAAAGTTGATTTAGACAATTTAGAGGCTACATCCATATGAGGAAAAAGGTGATTTTGATGCTTCCCTTCAGATAACCTACAAGGAAACCTAATGTTACCCTTTTCCCCAAGAACTTTAGAATGACAAGTTAATGGATCAACCATAAGTTGATGAGAATGTTTATATCACACTTCTAAGACTCTAGGTATACCAAAACAATCCTTAAGAAGGTGAGCACCCTTAGAAATATTGCAAAGGCATTTGGGCTTGTGTTGCATGTTAGAGGGTTCCTAAACATTACCAACACTCATGGCCATGGTTGGTTTGTTAGACCCTTTCTTATGTTGCTTCTTCTTCTCCTTCTTCTTTCTCTTGTTCTTATTATCCTCCTAGTTACTAGCATTAACACTTTCACCAGGCGAAGAAGAAGAAAGGGTAGAAGACATGATGGGAGAAGAACTGATTTAATCATTATAGAAGAATAATAAAATTCTATACAAGATTAGTCAACATCCTACTCACTTCGCCCTTGCTCTCCTATTTGCATATTCTATTAATTTTCTTAAAAGTATAAATATGAACATTCATTAATTGGCTAATTAGCTATTGGTTGGGTTGTTTGAAATAATGCCCAACAATCCTTCAGTAAAATCTTGGAAGTGACAGGAAGCTTCAGAAAGCAACAATCCTTGTTTCTTTTACCATTAATCAACATATGAAGCACTACTACTTTGCATTTCACTATGTAATCTTGGAAGGTCCTTCACTCTATAGAAATTTAAAATATATCTAATATATTGATGTGTTATTCTTGATATAGACATGATTGAACAAAACAAAACATTGTTCAAGAAGGTTTATACCTTGACGAATGTCATAGATCCATTAATAAACTTTGTTCATATTTAAAAACTCATAGTAAGTACTAGTAGATACCAATTAGTTAGTTTATGTAAAGACATTGTGGGTTAATTTTAATATATATTATTTATCCTATAGCATTTTTTAAAATGCTAAATTAGAAGGTCCTAGTGGGGATCAAGGTTTTCTTTCCTATAACTTATTAGCTAGAGTTTAGGATTATGTTTCCTACAAGGATTTCTTTACAATGCACAAGAAATTCTTTTTATTTATACAATAAGTTTCATTTATCAGGGGATGATATATTGTGATTTGTTTATCATGTACTTATATTTTATGTTTTTCTTTAAAGAAAGTTTCTAATATTTTTCGTTTAAAACAAAGAATGATTATTTATGTATCGCACTCCCAAGTGAATTTCAAAATTGATATTTCCGCAAAAAATACATTAATTAATTAGTTGTAAAAAATATAATGCATAGAATCAATGTTATTAATTCATGAATATATTTTTATTGTCTACTGATTCTCACTGTGAAGATCTGAGGAAATGGAGAAGACTGCCCTTCTTGGGTAAAGGTCGGACAAATTGGTGATGGATATAGGCATGGTTTATGCTTGATGGATAGAGGCATGGTGGAAGTGAAATAGGAAAAGGGTAGTGGGTGTGGGTGATGATACACCCCCACTAATTGTACAATAGTGGGAATCAATTTTCTCATTGGGGCCCTTCAAAGAGGGACCAAAGGGAGAGACAGAACACCTCTCCCCAATAAACCCCCCAATATCAAGAGTAAAATCATTAAAAAATGTTAATAATTAATACAAAAGGAAATCTCCTCTATTAGATCTTCTTTGAGAAAACAAGACACAATAGTGGTCACTTACTAATGTTATAGAATAGGATAAGGATCATGCAAATCAACTAGCTCCAAAAGTCAAGACTCACCAAATCAAACCTTATTTTGCAATCTAGTTCCTCTAGGTAAAAATCAAAAGCCTATAACCATAATCCCTTAAGAATAAATGGTGGAACTTCTCAGTAGATCCGGAAACAAATAGTTGCTCACATAATCAACATGTGGAGTGATTTGCATATATCTCGATCAAAGCATTATTCTTCATTAAAGCATGCAAGACGTTAACCGCATAGAGATCTTAGATACCTTCTTCAACCACTTTAGTATTAAAGCCAAAAGAGTGTTCAATGGAGTAATGTGAACCATACGCCTTGTTATATTCTAAAAATCCATCACCACCTTCAAAATTTGAAAATCAAAGTTGACGGAAGCCTTCAAACCTTTCCATAGTGTATAAGATTCAACATGATTATTTATTGAAATATCAAGAACCCAAACAAACGCACTTTCAATTAATCCTATAAGATCTATAGCAACCCCTCTATCACCCACCACCCGACCCTATAGCGTGCTAATTAGTATAGGATATGGATCATGCAATATCAACTAGCTCTGAAAGTCAAGACTCACCAAATCAGACCTTATTTTGCAATCTAGCTCCTCTAGCTAAAAGTTGAAAGCCTATAACCATAATCGGTGAGGAATAAAGGGTGGAACCTCTCTTCAGATCAAAATTATGTGGAACCAAATAGTTTCTCATGTAATCAACATGTGGATTGATTTGCATATATCTCAATCAAAGCATTATTCTTTATTAAAGCATACAAGAAGTTAGCTCTAGAGAGGTCTTAGATACCTTATTCACCCACTTTAGTATTAAAGCCAAAAGATTTTTCAATGGAGTAATGTGAACCATATGCCTTGTTACATTTTAAAAATCCATCACCGCCTTCAAAATTTGAAAATCAAAGTTGATGGAAGCCTTCAAACATTTCCATAGTGTATAAGATTCAGCATGATTATTTATTGAAAAATCAAGAACCCAAACAAATGCACTTTCAAATAAACCTATAGGATTTGTAATAACCTCTCTATCACCTACCAGCCCACCCTATAACAAGCTAATTACTACGTTAATGAAATTAGTAGAATTTTTAGAATTTTAATTGAGTCATCAATAACTATTAGTGGTAGGAATATAATTTTCATGGAATATTCTAGAATATCTATGTTTTTTTTTGTCTTTTTACAAAATTGATTAATTGAAAAATTATCATACAACCAAGTGTCATATAAAACACATTATGGTTTTTGGTCATGTGGTATTGATAACCCTTGATATTGTATAAAATCTGATTTACATTAGCAAATATGCATGGTAAAGTGAGTGCAAATCCTCATGATTACAAATCTAGTTACATGTTTTTCTAAATGTATAGATGTTTAATTTATGTATTACTTGTTTTTATAAATGTATAGGATATTTAAGACCCTAAAAAGAGCCTGATATTGTACAGTGACATAAGATCATCACCATTCCAATATATTCCTCTTTTAGTTGTTCACATTGAATGCCACCCAACAAATATGAAATAAAGATATGCTAGGTGTTCTCATTGAATGCAACCCAACGAATATGAAATAAAGATATGCCGTATGTTTTTATCTTGGGATGCAACCAAATTTTCCCACCATCAATAAGTCGGCAACTTGCAACAAGTAGACAACTAAATAAGAGGTTTCATTTTTTCTCCAGCAACACACAACAACTGGGAAGGAAACTTAATTTCCTAAATTGCAATAAACTGGAACTGGGACCTGCAACACGTGTAAGTTATATATTAAACATTTTTGTATTCTTATATGGGTTGTAAGTTGAATATTAAACAAAATTGTCTTGTAAGTTGAATATTATACAGATTTTTTCCATTGAGCATAGAAATATCGATTTAAACATAGAAGTTGAATGGAATACTTGTAAATTTAAAATAGTAGAAGACAACTTTTATTATGTTCCAGCATGAATTTTATCCAATAAAACTAGTTATGACGCTGACTGGAATTCTCTATTAATGGCTCAACTTGTAAGTCATGTAAATGTAATCTTCGTTCTCAAACTCATTATCACTGTCAACTTCACACTTCTCCTTCTCTGCGTCCACGCTTTCGCATTGCACACTGCATCCAACTTGCTCGAAGGCCTGCACATTATAACATGATGCCATGGAATTAAGACCTTTGTTGTCCAGAGAAGTGGAAACCATGTTTAATGCAAACCCAAACACCTTTGCTAGAATAGAAGAAAAAGTAAATATGGTTCCCCAACTAATAAAACACCCTAGAGATTGGAGTAATGCATAAATCTCATCTCTTCTATTTTCTCAAATCCAGGAACAAAGGTATGTTGGTATCTGCTGGCTAACTCCATTGCTGAACAATTAATAACAATCCAAATATGCATCTTGAAATGGATTTTACTCTTAAAGTGTTGATACCATAGACTGTTAATATCATAGACTATTTACTCTAGGTTTTGGACAATTTTTTTTTCCTGTCTAATTTGTGCAGTACAGATTTTGGAATCACAAGTTTGAGTTGTAAACTCCTCATAATCCAAGTGACCCAAGGATTTTTTAGTTTTTTCTAATCTCTCTCTCTCTCTCTCTCTCTCTCTCTCTCTCTCTCTCTCTCTCTCTCTCTCTCTCTATATTATATAAATATATATATAAATATATATATTCAAAAACTCATTTTTAAACAACAAAAATTAAGATTTGGCGAAAAAATGTTCGCCTAATTTTTACAAAAACTCTCTAAAAATATAACATAATAAGAAACATCATTTTTAATATAACACATTATCTAAAAAAAATAACAAATTAAAAAGTTCCATAGAATTTTAATAAGCTTATGTAATTTAAATTTTATTTAGATAATTTTATTATACTATAACATATTTTTGAAAAACATATAACAAAAGAAAGAGATTTTTGACGGTGATGCGAATTGTGAACTGAGAACAAGGTCGAAGAGCTAGGGTTTTAGGTTTCTGAGCTCCATGGAGGTGTGCAAAGGGGGGACCTCCACTCCCTCCTACAAGCAGGCAGTGACCAGCCAATGTAAGAAACCAATAGAATCTGTCAGAGGTCCTTCAGGAGAAGGGAAAAGGAACATGGAAGAGGATCAATATTTAACCAAAGCAAGGGAGGAAAATAGCACAAAATACAATGAGGAAGAAGACAAGAAACAGGGAGCAGAGAAAAAGGCACAAAAGGGGCCATGGAAACCCAAGGTTGAGGTCACTCCCAGAGTAGTTTTAAACAATCCTGGTTTGTAGGCTCACAAGGACCACATGTGGACCTATGCTATTGTTTGCAAATTCATGGGATTATGGCCCACTGAAAAGGCTTTACAAGCGTGGATTAAATACCATTGGAAACCAAAAGAAAGCATAAACCTACATCTTGGGTCAAAGGGTTTCTTCACTGTGGTCTTTACATATATTGAGGACAAGGCAGGGTGTTTGAAGGAGGACCATACTTCTACATTATAGCAGGCCTCTACATGCAGCCATGGATGATGAATTTTGTCCCGATGCTAGAGACTTTCACTTCGGTCCCGGTCTGGGTAAGACTCTACTCCCTACCTCTTGATTACTCGCAAATGGAATCATTATCTACCATAGGAAATAAACTAGGGTGCTTTGTCAAAGCTTCTGAGGCCACCAGAAGGGGAAAATACACTTCCTTTGCACAAATATATGTGGAGATGGATCTCTTTCGAGCTTTACCAAATGAGGCCATCTTGGAAGTTTTTGATGAAGAATGGGTGCAAATAGTAGATTATGAACATATTCCCTTCAGATGTCACAGGTGCCATGAACATGGACACCTATTTAGAGACTGTCCTCTCGGTAAAATAGAGAATAGAAGTAAAGAAACCACAATGAAAGATACTGAAAAATTTCACAAAGTGGGATATAGAGGAAAAGGGGGAAAAGGGGGGCAAAAGGGGGCAAAAACAATAGCAAACAGGAGGGCAACAAGCCAGTATGAACAGGTTCCAAGTTCTTGAAGAAGAGCAAGAGATAACAAAAGTAGATTAGGTAATGGAAGGAAGCCTAGGGGAAGAGGAGAAAGAAGAAGATAGGGAACAAGCATAGGATAGTAATAAACAGAAAGAGACTATGCTGAGCGATGGAGAACTTGAGATGGACAAAGAAATGGCCCAAAGTGAGATGGAAATGGAGGATCATGAACCACAGGAGATTCTTGATAGTGAAAACCTAGATCTGGAAGGGATCTTGAAACAGGGAACCATGGAAGGGGTAGACTCATTACCTTAAGAAGAGTTCAGCAGAGTTCAGCAGCTGTTCCTATGGAAAACACAACCTAAGGGGTTGGAAGGGAAAAGAAACAATGAAAGGCAAAGCAATGAAGGTGTGAAAACCATGAAAGCCACACCAAGATTAGCTCTTAGAAACCCAGGAAAGAAAAGAGGAAGAAAAAAGCAGAACGAGTTATTGATGGAATGTGGAAAGCGAATGATAGATTCAGGTAAGATGAAAGACCTAACTAGTTACTCCTTTACAAATATTTAATAATGAAGTTCACATATTAGAATATCAGAGGTCTAGGTAGTAAAATAAAATAAAGAATACTTAGTAATAGAATGAAACAAGAATCTTTGGATATGATCTTTATCCAGTAAACCAAATGCCCCATTCAAAGAACAAAAGAAATTCACAGCAAATGGCTCAATAGATTTGAGTTTCTAGAAGTTAAAGAAGATAATACAACAGGTGGCATAATCACTCTTTGGAACCCGCAAAAGCTTGGCACAATAGATGCTAAATCATCTAGGAATTATTTATTAGTGGTTAGTCAACCTGTGGGAGATAGGGAGACTTATCTAGTCACAAATGTTTATGGTCCTCAAATAATGGATGATAAACGTAGGTTTCTAGATTCTCTTGTGGACCTAAGAGATAAACATGTAGGAGTGCCATGGATCATAGGTGGGGACTTCAACATGATCAAATCACTTTCAGAGAAAAAAGGAGGAACTAGAACTTTAAGCAAAGACTCCATTGCATTTCAAACTTTTATAGATAATATGAAGCTTGTTGACAAAGATATAAGCAATGGCCTCCTTACTTGGAACAATAAAAGAGGAGGAGAGTCTCAAGTACCCTCAAAGTTAGACAGATTCATAATCTTAGAGGACCTTATGCTAACCAACAAGGAAATGATAGCTAGAATTCTCCCCTTTGGAGGCTCGGACGATTGGCCTATACAACTAGAGGTTCAGGGCATTGGTACCCCCAAGAACAACCCTTTTAGATTTGAGAACATCTAGCTCACCCACCCAAATTTCATCAGAAACATTACAAAATGGTGGGCAGAAGATCTACATATTTAGGGTACAAGAATTTTTTTGTTACACAAAATATCAAAGCACATCAAGCCTAGACTTAAATACTGGAACAAGAATTAATTTGGCAATATTTTTGCAACGAAAAAAGCAATTGAAGAGAAAATTCAGGAAATTAATCAAGTCGTTATCACGGAGGGCTTTGATAAAATAAGGAATGATCAAGTTACCAAACATCATCTAGATTAGGAGAATTTATGTAAACAAGAGGAAATACTTTGGAGGCAAAAATCTAGAGTTCAATGGCTAAAAGAAGGGGGGTGAAACACTAGATTTTTCCACAGATCCACCATGGCGAACAGATCTCATAATAGGATCTCTATGATCAAGGACAAGGGAGACCATCTTCTGAACTCCCATGAAGATATAGAAGCTACGTTAGTCCAACACCTTTGAAGTAAAACAAAGGAAACCATTTCAGACAAAGATCACTCTATCAGGGACATAACAAGATATATGCCCAGGCTTGTAACAAGACAGGACAACTTCAATCTTAATAGTCCAGTGATTGAAGAGGAGGTTAGTGAGGTCATCAAAGAAATGCAGAATGGTAAAGTGCTAGGCCCTGATGGTTTCAATGTGGATTTATTTAAAGCTTGCTGGAGAATTGTTAAACAAAGCATTCTGAATGTGGTGGAAGATTCCAGAGTGAATAGAACCATTTTGAAGGTGCTTAATACTTCCTTCATCTCCTTGACCCCCAAACAAGACAATGGTCAGACTCCAGACAGGTTTATACCCATAGCTTTGTGCAATGTGGTGTACAAGATAATATCCAAGGTTGTTGCCAAAAGACTCAAACCACTTCTTCCCACTCTAGTTTTTGTGGAGCAATCTGGTTATGTGGAGGGTAGAAAAATTCTCAATAACATCATCCAAGCACATGAGGTGGTGAAATCATTGTTAAGTAATAGGAAATCTGGCATGATCATGTAATTGGATGTAGCCAAAGCTTACAATAAGTTGAATTGGGTCTATATCGAGAAGGTCCTTATAGCTTTTGGGTTTGATCATAACTGGGTAAGATAGGTTATGGCCTTGGTGACTTCTTCTAGCTTTTCAATTCTAGCTAATGGTTCACCTTCCAAGACTTTTACTCCTTCAAGGGGCCTCAGGCTGCGAGATCCGCTCTCTCCATTTCTCTTTATCCTCATGATGGAAGGACTTTGTCGATCAATCAAGAATGCGAAAGAATTTTACAACATCAAGGGGATCCAGCTGTCTGAAACGGGACAAGATTTGACCCATCAACAATTTGTTGATGACACCACGCTGCTGGGAATCCTCATGGTCAAAGAAGCTCTAGCTTATAAACAAATCCTGTGTGACTTTGCCAAGGCTACGGGTATTGAAGTTAATCTCTCCAAATCTAAGAATTTTTTTCTTTAATACCAATATTGCTATTCAAAGAAACATCTCTAGAATTCTGGGCTTTCAAAGGGATGTCCTTCCCTCCAAATACCTGGGAGTTCCTCTAACTGATAAACCTTTGCACAAGAGCATGTGGGAGTCAGTGATTGATAAAATGCAGGATAAAATCAGGAATTGGACTATTAGATCTTTAAACTTGGCTAGTTGGTTAGTGCTCACAAAAGTTGTTCTTCAATCTATCCTTGTCTTCATGGTATTCGCCCTTCCAGCTCCAAAAGGAGTTTTGCAACAATTTAGAACCATTCAAAGAGACTTTCTTTGGGGTGAGGGGAGTTGAGAACAAAATGGGTCTTGGTTGCCTGGGATAATATTTGCAAACCTAAAAGTCATGGGGGTCTTGGATTGCATGATTCGAAAGCATTAAACAAAGTTTTAGGGGCCAAATTATGGTGGCATTGGGTAAAAGATCTTAAACCTCAGTGGGCTAGTATTTGGAAAGGAAAATATGCCAGCACTTGGCAAGATAATGATCACATAAGGATGAATGGCATCATAAAAGGATCACACATCTGGTATAAGGCCTCGGAGAATATAGGCTTAGTACAAAATAATAGCTTTTGGTAAATCAAAGAGGGAGATCTTTCTTTCTTTTGGGAGGATAAATGGCAATAAGAACCTACACCGTTAGGAGAGGACTTTTAGGACCTCAAGAAAGACACTAATGCTAAAGGGTTATTTAGGGTAAAATATTTTTGGGACCAAACCAATAGTGAAGGAAAATGGAGAACCTGGAAGAATATAGGTTATAGGGATGATAGCCCTTTGAAAGCAAAAGGTGAGGCACTTCTGAAAATGTTGGACCAAAGGAAAAATTTAGTCACAAGGGGGCATGACCAACTTAGATGGGGTAACAATAATGAAGGTACCTTCAATATTAAGGAGGCAAAATGCAACCTCCTTTAACTGAATTCCAATGTACAAGACAGGGTTTGGCAGAACCTATGGAGGCATGAAGGATAGATGGATGAAGATCAAACTCTTCATGTGGCTAGTTCATCATAAGAAAATTCTGACCTAGGAAAACATTTGGAAGAGGGGTGTTCTGGGTCCTTTTAGATGCCAGCTCTGTGAGGCCCAAGAGGAAACAATGGAGCACCTTCTCAATAGTTGTATTTTCACCTCCGGTTTGTGGGATGTTTTTGCCACTATTTTCTGACAAACAGACAGGGACAAAGGGAGCATTATCAACACCCTAAATAACTGGAGACAAAACTTCTCTGATTATGAATTTCTTTGCTCAACTTGGGCATTAGCGCCAAGCTTCATAATATGGAATGTTTGGAAAGAAAGGAACAACAAAATCTTCAAAAATGTAAAAAGTTCCTACCAACGCATTTTGGAGCAGATTTTAAGACAACTTAAGGAGATGGTAGGTACTATTGTGAGAAGTTCCCTGAAGAATCCACCTTCAGAAGCTAAAGTACAGATACTTCTTTAGTTGGGTATGCAAGGGATTATACTACAGGGCTTAGAGAAGAAGGTATCGGCAAAGGACCATAAGCAGGATTACCGACATCCACCCCCACATGGTTTTTTGAAATACAACATTGATGCGGCTTCTAAAGGTAACCTAGTTATTGCTGGCTTTGGAGGGGTGTTAAGGGATGAAAATGGCTGCATCCTTTTCATTTTCCACTACCATTTGGGAAGAGGAACGAATAATATGCCAGAATTAATGGCTCTTGAGCATTGTCTAGAATTCCTAAAGCAGAATAGTCTCCAGAATATAATAGTTGAAGTTAGTTCTGAGTTAATCATTAACTCGGTCAAGAGAATCAGCTACGGCACGGAGCCAGAAAAAGTCTCAAAACACTGGAGGTTTCTCCAGGTCTTCCAATGGATTCAACGTCACCTCTTGGGCTTACGTACCGTGAGTTTTACCCATGTGCTAAGGATGAAAGATAAATTGGCAGACATCCTCGCCAATCAAGAGGTGATCTGCACCAAAAGTAGGGTTGAGCTGAGTTGGCAAGAGATGACTCAGAGTATATTAAAGGCACTATATCAAGATCAGGTGGACGAGGACAGAGTGGTGTTTCGCAACAGAGCCACAGAGACGGGGTCTAATTGATTTGGTCTATTGATGAAGCGTTTTTGTTTGTTTATGAAGTGTTAATTCTGAAGTGAGGTTATTTTTGGGATGCAGGTAACGGTCAGCGTCATCAACCCTGGCAAGAACAATCATAGAAGGCGTTGGGGGAGGTTTCTCTGCAGATGCGGTTTCATGGATAGATGGCTGAATGGAGAAATTTCCAGCTTCCTTTGGCTCAGTCGCCGAAGGAGAGGTGTTGGGGCAAGGAGTCAGATTCTTGGCTCTTTCGGCAGACTCAAAACCCTAGTTTTTCTTTCTGTGGTGGCAAAACACTCGTTGGGTGGGTTCTGGATTATCACAGGGCCTTCAAGCTGAAAATGGTCTTTCGAAGTTAGGAGCAATTCCACTCACAAAACAACACGTGGCCAAGGAGCGGGAAGGAATACTGCCCTCATCATGCGGTAATTCGTGGTGCTTTTCGTGCGTGCAATATGTTCCACAGTTGTTGGATCAAGCTTGGTGAATCTACGGTCAAGATTAAGCGAGCTTGTTGGTGGGTCCAGGTCGTTTATTGCGTAGACGCAAAGACCCCTGTTTTTCTTTCTGTGGTGGCAATACCACTGGTGGGGTGGCTTCAGGTTCATCGCAGGGCTTTCAAGCTGAAAGTGGTTTTTTAGAGTTGGGAGTGATTCCACTCGCAAAGCAACATGTGGCCAAGGAACGGAAAGGAATACCACCTTCATTGCGCGGTAATTCTCGGTGCTCTTGGCATGTGCGATATGTTCCACAGCCGTAGGATCAAGCACGAAGATTACACGGTCAAGATTAAACATGCATGTTGGTGGGCCTAGGGCATTTATCATGTGATCATTTTTAGTGCCTTTTGGTCTTGCGATTTCATCCTCCGTCGTTGGATCTGGCAAGGTGATTCGACGATCAAGGATAAGTATGTCAGTCTGAATGAGCGTAATCTTTTGTGCTTGTTCTGCTTCATGATGGGAATCGGTGGCTTCTTGGCGGACCACATGCTCGAAGGTTATCTCCCCATTCAGACACGAAATCCTTTTAGAATGGTCCATATTTCCTCATCGGGTCCGAATCTGTTTTAAGGTGGATGCTTGTTCTCATCCTGATTTGAGCCTCGGTCGTCAGATCTCTGAGAGGGGATCAAACGATCAAGGTTTTTGTTTGTTTTTTGTGGGTTTTGTAGTGTTTTTTGTGGAATCTTCGCTTGGCTTTTAAGCCTTGAGCTCGGTGACCCAGGCCTTTAGTGGTTTGATTTTTCTTGGACCCATGGTTCCTTGGGGACTATTGTATTTTATGTAATCTCTTTTCGGA
>APFE031379349.1:0-12318 GCA_000404065.3 Pinus taeda | reverse complement strand
CACAACCTGTCCTCCTCCCCCCTCTCTCTCGCTCTTCCTCCCCCTCCGCCTATCTTGATCTCTCCCCTTCCTGCTCCTACTCCCCCTCTATGCACCCACATATCTCTCTCTATGCCCCTCTTCTTCCCCTTTCACTCTCCTTATCCTACCTCCCCTCTCCCTCCCCCCTTCCCCTCTCTCTCACCCCCACTATCTCACCCTCCCTCCTCCTCCTCTCTCTCTAGATCTCTGCCCCTCTCCCTATATCTCTCTCTATAACTCTCTTCCCATCTCCCTATCTCTCCCCTTCTCTCCCTCCCCTTCTCTCCCTTCTCTCCTCACCACCCCCTCTCTCTCCTCCCCCTCCTCCCCTGCCCCCTCTACATCTCTCTGTCCACCCCTTTTCTGCTCTCTCCCTCTCTCTCGCCCCACACTCTCATTATCTCTCTCGCTCTTGTTATCACCATCATATCATCAAAAAACATAAAGCGTTACATTTGACAAACAAAAACATAATCATCGTTATCATAATCATATCATTTAACAAATACAATCCACGTCATGTAGTAAACAAAAACATCTTACCAATTAGAAATCAATAATAATGATATTATCTAAGAAAACCAATCACTATATCATCTAACAAACAATAAAAGAAATACATACGTAAATATATACACATTAAATGTGCAAAAGATGTCAACGTCATATTATCTTTCAATGAAATCCTATTATCTAAATAGAAAAAGCACAACAATCATATCACATAAAAAAGAAAAAAATACTTTCATTTAAAAAAACACATAAAGTACACCAACATATACATATCATTACAAATACAAAACAATGTCTATACATAAATATCGATGTCATGTCATCTAGAAAATATATCATATTATAAAAAAATGCAGTTTATGTGTACATTGGAAAAAAACAATTAAGCCTCTTTTCATATTACAAATAAACAAATTCAATTCACAAAAATATTCTTTTCATTATTATATAATTTCAAATCAATAAATAATTATACAAACACAAATATAACTAAACAATTCAAATATTATTTTATTGGGCAGGTGAAAGAATGTTGCAGCACTAATCTTCCCTGAGTTTGGTGGCATGGGAAAGACTACCCTTGTTAGAGAAGGATGTAAATTTTCTTTTGTTAAATCGTTTGACAATATAGAATCAACTACATATATATATTTGAAATTGTAAGGGTGAAAGAAAGTAAAAACAATTAGGAGAGAAGACGCATCACAGAATAAAATGTTAATGCGGGTTGCTGCTGCCATTATATTGAACCCCTTTTTTGTCATTCTAGTATTGGTGTCTTTTCTCACCGATAAGAAATATGAAAATAAAACAACAATACATAAATTCCTTATCATCAAAAAAATCACTATCAATTATAAATTATTTTAATAGACTCTGATACATGAAAATAAAGAAATGCATGGCAATCTGAACATTATTTTCATTAAACAAATTAAACAAAACAGGCGAACACATTTATGATAAAATGGACATTGATTTTATAAGACCCCGCAAGTCAAGAAATGCTTACCTCTCATAGATGAATCCACATGCTCTGATAAATTTCTTCTCCAGAAAAACCCTCCCAATGGCATTTTCGACCATTTTGGAATCTTCTGTCACGGATATGAGATGGTCCAACAACCAGATTGGTTGGCCGTGTTTCTCTCGAGGGATCCATGGATGCAGAAGATTTGGGATTTAATTTTAAAAATAAAGAAAATCGAACCAAAAATCCATTGCAATTCAATTTTAAAAGAAGAAAATAAGCGCTCAAAAAGAGGACAGTATGGAGCTATATCAATGAAATTAAATGATTCTGTAACCTTTAGCCAGAGTGATGGAATACAAAGAGTTGGAAAATAAATCTACCGACAAGCCAAATGATATGATGGAGGATGTGTCCTTTCTTGGCTTTGAAATTCAACATATTCAGAAAATTCAGATTGATTGGAGGGAGTCCGTCCAAATCCAAATCCAGTCCCCGCTCCCATCTTCAATGTGACCCACTTTTACCACTCCCAGTGGCCACCGCCCAGATACCTCTCACAGATGAGTTCACAACACCATGGACCGCAGGCTCTGAACAATTTATTGTCCAGAAAAACGCTCCGAGTGGCCACGGTTGGCATATTCTAAGATGATCGTCACCTATGATAGGAGGGATTGCGAATGGAAGTTATGGCTCCATCGAGTCAATTGGGTTTTGTTGATTACTAATTACATAGCCATCTGCACATAATATTGTTGCGGAGGAGGCACAGTATTTTTTAATTTCCATCTCTCAAACATAAAATTGTGGAGATTTCGTCATCTTTTGAAAGCCATTAGTAAGGTCAACACCTCCCGGCACAGATTGTGGAGATTTCGTGATCTTTTGAAATCCAATAGTAAGGTCAACACCTCCCGGCACAGTCTTCTTGAATCTCCATTCCGAGAACATTGTCGAGATTTCTGCACCTTTTGAAAAGATTCAGGAATCAATATGGTGTAACATCCCATACCCAATTCTCATTGATTTTGTGACTTGATCCAGATTTTTTTGTACTTCACCTTCTGCTCCATGTTGTCTTTTAATGATGAACTGCGGCTGTGATGAAAGAAATCAGGGTCAGAAATGAAACTCAAGCCAAAGGTTCATATGCATGAGAAGCCTAATCATTAAACACATTGCCTCAATCTCTATTTCGATTTCTGTGGAATGATTGATGATCTATGCAGACGATCTTATTAAAAAAAACCAAGAAAACAACTAGACACATAAAAACACTTTAATTCAATTTCTGTTTTTAATTCAATTTACAAAAATCGAGCTATGTTAATGAAATTTCCAAAATTAAATCAATTTCTCTCTCAGGTATACCAGAATCATTTACGTGTGATGGAGAGTCGAATCCCTCGGATAGATACACTACGAGTCATATAGGAGTGTTTGTGAGTGGCGGATTTGAGACAGTGGTTGCGAATCCGGATTCCAGGCCATAGTTCTATTTATCATCTGTATTTGTTCCCATATAAATGCACCCCACAAGAACATAATATATTTCAAAACAACATAAATATTCCCGACCATTGCTAGTACGTCAAAAAAGCTGTGATCCGTTAAAGCAAGGTTTACATCAAAAAAAGCGTGAGATGCTTTTCTTGAAATTTTTGTACAAACAGTTTGGTTTTCTTTTCAAGAAATGCTTTCCAAGAAATTCTCTACAGAACCACGTCATGTATCCGCATCCGTGCAAATTGAGAATGTTCAGGCTTGAATTTTAACTTTCCGTAAATAGTACATTTTGTAATGTTGGCCCACACCTTTTATGTAATATTGACCGACGACTCCACGCCTTTTTTGGTCCACTTCTTCTAGCTGTTACCAATACAATTGATATTATATTGTTAACTATTTCGTATAGAGACAGCTCGTTACATTTTTCTATTTCTAGCTGTTATATTTTTCTATTTGTGTCTTAAGGCATTTAATGTAATTGACAGTGTGCTATATTGTAATTCATTCAATATAGTTGACTCTCTTTATTTACCCTTGATATCAATATAATCAAATTAATCTCTTTAATTTTTTTTTTTTCAATTGAAAATCAATTTTTCTTTTATTGGATATTATATTTTACACGAGACATATTTAGGTAATATAGGTTAGTTTAAGTTTTTTTGTTTTGTGCTTTCTACTATCAAGAATTAATATTTCTTCAAAGTTACTATCAGTGACCAAAGAGAGCTAGTACATTTATCTATTTCATTTATTTTTATGTATTCAATAATATATATAGCATATTTTCATTTAGGTTTCAATATATTTTTTACACGTTTTTATTTAGGTTTCAATGGTAATAGATTTACTCTTAAGTTTGAAATGCATTTTTTAATTTGAAAATAGCAAGTTTTTTATATCAAATTATATGTTTAGTCTTTCAAATGTTATTGGTAACTGAGAGTTAAGATGAATTCAAAATTAATGAGATCAATAAATATGTTTTTTTTTAAATAGAATAGGAATTCCTAAAATTTAATTTCATTATTAAATATTATTAGATTTATGGGAGGACCATTAAATATTCTATGACTTTCTTAGTGGTATATTCAACTCAAGGACTCAGATTTATGTGCAAGGTAGTTATGCTCTTTTTATCATTTTAATGAAACTGATTAATTAACAAAATATTATATGAGAAAGTTTCATATTTAATGAGTTATGGTTTTTTAGGCATGTGATATTGAGAAGCCATGACTCTGGTGCATTGTATTGCAACATTCCCTATTTATAGATTAAGAAACTCCTGAATAAAGTGGATATAAATATTCATTGATAAAAATACTCTTCCGTGCTTTCTGAAATAAATATTACCATTTTGAGATGTATTAACATACACTAGTCATTTAATTAATATAATTGTACTATTACCTAAATTTCTAATAAAAGTGTGTTATTCTTTTTAATATTGATAATTTAAATACATTTTAAATATTTTAAAGCTAAATTAATATTAGACATCTTAGATATTTGAAAATACATTTTATAGTGAATACTTCTGTGTTTACCACTTTTGTTAATGATATGGAGAGTGAGATAATTTATCTTATTTTGGTTATTGGATTTTTGTGTTTAAATTTTTTTAGCATAGGGTCTTCTCAAATAACATGTACACTTTGCTTTGTATGGTTTAAAGTGTAGAAATAATTTTGATTTTTTTTTTTGCTTCTTACTTTGTCTTGCCCTTTTTTTGTGGTTTTAATTTTAGATATATTTTTTTAATTTTTTTTTTCAGTTTCTATACAATATTGAACAATTAAAAGTTTATCCTAGAAGATGAGAAAGAAAAATCTTAGTTTAGAGAATGTATTCCTTAGAGAAATGTTTTCTCCAATCTTGCATCCTTTTATTTTCAAAACAAATATAATTTATTCTAGAGCACTATATGATTTAAAATATTATTCCATTTCACTATACCATAGATTATGTACTTGACATATACAAGTATATTTGCATGTTCTTCATGTCCACTATAGAGTAGATTCATTGTCATTTTGAGAACAATTTTGTATTTATATATAAACTAATTTCTACCAAAAATATCAAAAGGTTACATTTTCTTTTCTTTTCCTATGGTTGATTTTGTGTTTCACATCAGTACTATATAACAAGAAACAACTCAACATCACTACACACCACATAATAAGAACTTTTATCAGTTTTTTTCTTTTTTAACTAGTGCAATCATAAAGATTAAATGACTTCTATATGCATTAATCCATGATAAGCATCAAAACGCATACCCCATTATAAATCTCACATTAGCAAGATAAAACTAATCATAAAATTTAACTAAATTATAAATTTATTTTAAATTTTCCCCACATTACCATGGAAATTCTTAACTCAAGTAAATATCTCTTCTTACAATAGCATGGGCCAATAGGATGGCTTATCAATACCACATGTCCAATATGATATATGTTGATATGATGTTTTCTATAATTAAACAATTCGACATCAATTAATTAAAATAGCATAATTAACTTGGAGATAAATCTTAACCATTGATATGTGAATACTGCTATGACTATTCTAACATATTCCATGGAGATTGAATCTCTAACATTCACCTAATAACTTTTAATAATTAAATTAAAAGTGTGCGAATATTGTTCTCAAACAAACATGCATATGAATGTAATAAGAAAATGTACAATGTAATCATTTAGGGCATGACTTCTCTCCTTTATGACCTAGATTTCATCTTTATGAATTCTCTCCCTTATACCTTAGTTATCATCCATTATGAAATACAAGGTCATCATCTAGTGAATATGGAGGACTTGTTACAACCAACAAGACTTAAATTAGACATTTATTTGGACAACAAGATAGGGTTGGTACAAGATCATGGATTTTGTATTTCCCCCTTTTCTAAATGTAGTAAAATAAATAAAATAAACACATACCTTGAAAACTTGAAAAATATCAATCATAGATAAAAACAAATTCATTATTTATCAGGATCAGAACCATCTTCTTCAGAAGATATAACTACTTTGACCATCGATGACCTGATAATAATATGTATATCTTTAGACTGAGATTTATTTTTAGTACTCATATATTTATGTTCCCTGTGTCTTTCCTTAGCTTGAATTGAAGTGTTGAGTTTCTTATTTTCATGGAAAAGTTGACTAAGACACTTTTTAAGACATGGGACGATGAGAAAGTATTGCTGGTACCAATACATGTCCTTAAATTATCCTCACTTGAATGGATGTTGATCCGAGGACTATCATCACAATGATCAACATCAACACATAAATCCAAAATTATCTTGGACCCACAGGCTATTTCTTTTTGGCAAGATTTCAGGATGATCCTCAATATGGAAGAACTCATCATTCCTAGGAGTATTTAATTGTATGTTTCACCTTGTTCCTGAAATTTTCCTCTGAATTTGTTTAATCTTAGCTTTAGATTGAGGGCTTTGTTCTGATTGATTGATCTCTTCTTCATGTCCAGGTTCTTTAGGTATAATTTTGGGCCAAAGACTTACCTTGGAGGGTTTCACTTCTCTTTTATCCTTAAATTCCTATTTTCATTCAATATGTCATACAATAGTACACTTGTTCATGCTTCTAGTTAAGTGAACACCAGTAGGTCTAAGAGTTTTAAAATTATTATCATTTGAAACACAAGGATTTTCTTCATGAACTAATTATTCACAATCATTCAATACCTAATGATGATATGGTGATTGAAAAGGATTGTCAAATGAAGGGTTATGCCCCCAAATGGTGTATAACTTGAATATAGGTTAAATTGTGATGAAAAAGTGCTCTTTCAGAGTTTATGTGACATGACTGGTATTTGCAGGACATTTCAGTTTGAAATTTATATAGATAAAGGGGAAAATTATGTTTATGTATGAGAAATGTCATTAAGAACTTTTTGTTATAAATAAAAACCATAATATTTCACTCTTCATAAGTAACATAAAATGCAACAAAAGCACTAAACTACACCATTTATATTTCAGAGAGGAAATCAACATACCTTTCACATGATATCCACAAACATTATTAACTGTAAGTTTCTTCGAGGGAATGTCACACATTGCGCAATTTTTAGACCATTTCTCTCTCTCAAAGGGAAGATGAGTAGTTGCTGAAATGAAATTAATAATTGTATCCATCTCTATATCACCTACTCGGGCTTTCTTCGTATAAAAAGAAGAGACAAAACCTTGACAATCCCTTTACTTCAACTATGAAACAACTTAAGTAAATCCCACTAGTTGACCTAGTGGAACAAGTTTGCACATTCAACATATGGCTCTACTATCTCAGCTCAAATAGATTTAAACTGGATAAGGGGTGCCATGGTTAGAACCTTAGATGGTTTTAGCCAGGAATCAAGGTGAAACATAGAGGGAAAATGCAAAATGAGTGTGTTACCAAACCCTAACTTACATAGAAATGTAAAAAAATATGAACAAAATCAATGAAACAACAAGTTGTTAGTAACCTTGAAACACCAAGGGATTAACTCAAACATTGATAGTTAGGATGCATGGTACATAAACATTAATAGATGTCATATATGAGTGTCTATTAATGGTCAATTTGAAAATAATTGTGCAAATCAAGATTAATATCCCTGATGAGCATGCCAAATCGCCCATAAAATTGTGACACAGATCTCAAAGAAATAACCCTTAGCTTGTGTTAGTTTTGGTATCTTCATCCCTTCGTTAGTGATCAAATTTCTCTTTTGACATGCATATTACATGTCCCATTTGATCAACCAGCTTCCATTAGGTCATGGATCAACTGATGGTAGTGGTTCATTATCAATTTTCCTCATGGCATTTACTTGCTAGCATGTTTTCACATGTTTATGTCATTTACTGTCATTTTGTTTCATTTCATTTACCAAAATCAGTTTTAGGGGTTTTAGTCTCACTAGGTCTAGCGTTTGCCACCATGGTCATCCAAAAATCAATAAAAGGTCAGCAGTTACATGAGGAGGTTTCATAAGTTCATAAGATCATAAATTCATGATGATATGACCCAATAAATTGTTTTTACCTCAAAACTCTATTTTTAGGTGAAAACAGAGTTTTTTTATTTCTATGTACAAATTTTATGTAAGTTAAAGTGTTTTCTATATGTAAAAAGTTTCAGCTGCTGCGCTTGGTCACCTTGCCAACTCCATCCACTACAAGAAACAAAAGCGTCAATGCATTAGTTCATCAAGTGATCAACAAAAGTCAATTCAAATGAAAAACAAAGTTTATGAGCAAAAGTGACTTTGACAATATAAAAGTGGGCTTGAAATAACGAAAAATTAAAAGTCATCCATATATAAAGTGAAAACATTCTAGTCAGCTATTTCATTGTGTAGGACATTCATGAGGAGCTAAAATCATGATTTGGAGGCAAATTGGACAAAAGAAGGTGAAAACCTTGTTTTTCTACCAAATCTTTCTCATGTTGTGGATCAGAGGTAGTGCACTGTGCATTAGACTGGTGCTATGTATTAGCGGGTTTCTGCCAGTGTGAATTTACAAGGGCACTGCGCATCAGGAGGGCACTACACATTGGGCCCAGTGCACTGCGCATGAGTCAAGAAGCTCCCAAAACATTCCAAATCACCCAAAAACCCTCAAAAAAGTTTCATTTATTTCCTACAAGTAAGTTATCATTGTTCTTGAGCTGAATTTGATCTCCTACATGTTTCTTTCATAAGTTTTGCATGTTGAAACTCAAACCCTAGCTTGTCTTCATTAATTTCCATTTCATTGTAAAGCTTTCACCCCATAACCAAAACCCACATCATTTTCCCCTTTTCTATAACATAATTGCTAATGTGGAGAACATAATCATTAATGCTTAACATTAATTAATTATAATTCATCATTTTCAATCTTATTAAACACTAACAATTATAGTAGGTCGTAATTAATCATATATTAATGTATTAGGCCACATGAAGTATTAGTAGCTTGATTATAAGCTAATATATAAAACCATAATTTATGAATGTCAATACTATTTATTATATTAATATTATGTACGTAAAGCGTTAATAATATAAATAATATAAATAACAAATATATTTTTTTATATTAGTAAATAAAATTATATATTAATATTAATGTTAATATATTAATACTAGTCTAATATATATTAATATTATTGTTAATATATTAATATTAGTATTATTATTAATGTTAATATTACTATTAACATTGATATTAATGTGTGCCTCTTACTCTAAAATCTATGTTACTATTTACATAGCCATGCCAATTAAAACATGTGTCTTATGATGCAGTTAAACTTTTGAGGCCATAGCTGTAACATACCCTAAAAATTATTTATGTTTAAATTTTAGTGTTAATATAATATGACATAGTTATGTTGTTTATCTCAGCTAATAAAACCTCATATATATATTGTGAACTTTTGCAGCCATAGTTGTAAGCCACCCTAAAATGGTTACTATGTACATATATTATAGATATATTCTAGAATGATTTTTGGTGCTTTAGTGGTGTAACTACAACATGTAGCCATCACATCTCTTCTTTGAGATGAGCTACCATTGCCCAAGCTATTTTATTTCCATTTTTTATGTAAAAATATTTCAATTCTTTGATATTAATGACGTGAAGTTTTATTTCTGCTTCAACTCTATGTTTATGTTTATATTTTTATTCTTTTGCATTCCTGCAAAATTTTGGATCATCATAAAATGCACTTGGAGTAAAATCAATCCTCCCTAAGACAACTACAAGCACATGCCATAGTCTAAGATGTTGAGTTGTTGTATTGAGGGATTCTTTCTTGGAGAATGAAATACTTGGAGTTTGTTTTGAATTAGGAGATGATGAGGAGAATTAAAGCTTGGATCCTCTTTTAGAGAGCACAAAACCATGTCATGACGGGTTCTCAAAATGTGAATCCTTAGCTTAAAGACCACGAAACTTTGGAGGTGGCTTCCAACCACCACATGACACTTGTAAATCTTAACTAAAATACCCACATGTGGATATAATGTAATAACTTATATTAGATTGTTGTGCAATTGATCCACTTTCTATTATTTTCCTAACTGACTTATCTTATAAAATGGGGAGAGTGTCGTCATTCTCACAACATATTCACTAGGTCATCCATATATTCTTGAAGTAATCATATTGTAGCCCTTTTTTTTGTAATCCAAGGGTTAAAGCTTGGGTGGATTATTCAGAAATAGGGTTTATAAGAATTTAGTAAATGATTTTAATAAACACTTAAATAAAAGTTCAAAATACTTTTTAAAATGTTATAACATGATTAGGGTTTCACGTTTAGGGTTTAGGATTTAAGTTTTAGGTTTTAGGGTTTAGTTTATAGGGTTTAGGGTTTAGGGTTTATCGCTTAGGGTTTAGGGTTTAGGGTTTAGGGTTTACAAAACTTTATTAAATGCTTTTAGTAAACAATGAAAAAGGTTACAAAACACTTTTTAAACTGATATTAAATCATTAGGGTTAGGGTTTAGGGTTTGGGGTTTAGGGTTTAGGGTTTATGTTTTAAAAAACCTTTGTAAATTATTTTAATAGATCATAAAATGCTTAGGTTTTAGGGTTTATGGTTTTGGGTTTGGGTTTTCGGGTTTATTGTTTAGGGTTTGGGGTTTAGGGTTTATAACATTTAGTAAATTATTTTGATAAACACTTAAATAAAAGTTACAGAACTCTTGTTAAAATGTTATAAAATGCTTAGTGTTTAGGGTTTAGGGTTATAACACTTAAAATAGTTACAAAAATGTATTTTACATTGTTATAAAATTCTTATGCTTTAGGGATAGGTTTTATGGATTAGGGTTCCGAATTTTTAACACTTAGATAAATTCTTTTAATAAGAACATTAAAAAAGGTTACAAAATTCTTGTTAAAATGTTATAAAATGATTAGGCTTTAGGGTTTAGGATTTAAAATTATATAAAACGATCATGGTTTAGGGTTTAGGGTTTATAACACTTGAGTGAATGCTTTTAATAAACACTTAAAAAAAGTAATAAAATGTTTTTTAAAATGTATAAAATACTTAGGGTTTAGAGTCTAGGCTTTAGCATTTAGGGTTTTGGGTTTAAAATGTTATAAAATGCTTACGGTTTAGGATTTAGGGTTTATAACATTTTAGTAAACGCTTTTAATAAACACTTAAAAAAACGATACAAAAAGCTTGTTAAAATGTCATTGAATTCTTAGGATTTAACTTTAGGGTAAAAAATGTTATAAAATTCTTAAGGTTTAGGGTTTAGGGTTGATAAGACTTTAGAAAATTCTTTTGGTAAACACCTAAAAAAAGCTATGACACACTTTTTAAAATATTATAAAGTGCTTAGTGTTTAGGGTTTAGGGTTTAGGTCTTATAACACTTGAATAAATTATTTTAATAAACACTTAAAAAAAGGTTACAAAACACTTTTTAAAATGTTATATAATGCTCATGGTTTAGGGTTTAGAATGTTATAAAATTCCTAGGGTTTAGAGTTTAGGTTTTAGGGTTTATAAAACTTTAGTAATTATTTTTAATAAACAATTAGAGAAATGCTACAAAACACTTGCTAAAATGTTATAGAATGCTTAGGGTTTAGGATTTACAAGGATTTAGTAAATTATTTTATCAAATAAAAGTTAAAAAACTCTTTTTAAAATGTTAGAAAATTAGTAGGTTTTAGGTTTTGGGTTAAGGGTTTAAAGTTTAGGGTATATAAGGGTTCAGTAAATCATTTTATTAAACAAATAAATAAAACTTACAAAACAATTTTTAAAATGTTATAAAATGCTTAGAGTTTAGGATTTAAGGTTTAGGGTTTAGGGTTTCAGGTTTTGGATTTAGAGTTTAGGGTTTAGTATTTAGTGTTTATAATGATTTAGTAAATTACTTTAATAAACACTTTAATAAAAGTTAGAAAATTATTTCTGAAATGTTATAAAATGATTAGGGTTTAGGGTTTAGAATTTAGGGTTTGGGGTTTATGGTTTAGGGTAGTTCAGCGTGTTTGTTGTTTATAATACATTAGTAAATGGTTTTATTCAAGGCCTAAGTAAAAGTTACAATATTCCTTTTAAAATGACATAAAATGCTCAGGGTTTAGTGTTTATGGTTTGGCCTTTGGGATTTATGGTTTTGGGGTTTGGGTTTTGATTTTGCATTTTGGGTTCACTGTTTAGGGTTTAGGTTTTACGGTTTATAACACTTTAGTAAATTATTTTGATAAACGCTTAAATAAAAGTTAAAAAACATCTTTTAAAA
>APFE031379341.1:0-25820 GCA_000404065.3 Pinus taeda | reverse complement strand
AGAGGTCTCAGTCAAGGTGATCCTCTTCCCCTTTCCTTTTCATCTTAATTATGGAAGGGTTAGGTAGAGCAATCAGAACTGCTAAGGAGGAAGGAAGAATTCAAGGTCTAAGACTCACTGGAGGAGGAGACATGGTGACACATCAGTAATTTGTGGATGATATTATTCTTCAAGGAACACCTACTATTAATGAAGCCAAAGCATTGAAGGTAATTCTACATGATTTTGCTATTGCAGCAGATACTGAGGTAAGTTTTACTAAATCAAAGATTTTCTTTTTCAATACTCATATTTTGATTCAAAGAAATTTTTCCAGAATTTTCGGCTTTCAAAGAGATTCGTTTCCCTCGAAGTATCTGGGAGTTCCCCTCACTAATAAATCATTGCACAAGGACATTTGGGAGCTTGCTTTAAATAAATTGAAAGACAAAATCAACAGGTGGGCAAAGAGAGCCCTAAATCTAGCACGAAGGATGATTCTCACTAAGGCTATCCTCCAAACCATCCCTATCTATATGCAATCAGCCATTCCAACACCAATTGGGGTCAGTATTCAAATAACAAACATTCAAAGAGACTTTCTCTTGGGGAAAAGTGAAGAAAAGAGAAAATGGGCCCTAGTGGCATGGGAAAGGGTATGCAAATCTAAATCCCATGGAGGCCTCGGTCTAGATGACCCAGGAATTTTAAACATAGTTTTGGGAGCTAAAGTTTGGTGGAGATGGATAAAGGAAATACAATCCCCTGGGAAAAACTATGGAAGCAAAAGTATGCAATGAATTAGTAGGACATGAACCTCATAAGAATGACAGGACAAGTAAAAGGTTCTCAAGATTGGAACAGGGCCTAGGAGAACAGATCTTTAGTTCGAAAACATAGTTTTTGGGAGATCAAAAGCGTAAATTTTCCCTGGTTCTCGGAGGACAATTGGCAGTAGGAGGGAAATCTCAGTAATGAGGATTTAGCTAGCATCCAAATTGATACCATCAAGAAAGGATTAAGGAGGGTTGGTGACTTTTGGGATCAATCAAGGAACAATGGAAAATAGATAATTTGGAAACTTCTAGTTTACAATGAGATGAGCATGCTAAATACTCAAGCTACAGCCCTCAAAGCTCTTTTGGAAAAAAGCAAAATCTTAATCTCAACCTCGGATGATCAATTAAGATGGGGAAAGAACAAGGCATGTCTCTTCACCCTTAAAGAGGCCAAAAGAATAGCCACAGGACTTAATCTTCCAAGCACTAACAAGACTCGGAAAGAACTCTATGATAACCCTCATTGGATGAAGGTCTAACTGTTCAAGTGGTTGGTTCATCAGGGCACGATTCTGACATGGGATAATCTAAGAAAAAGAGGTTTTGTTGGCCCCTCAAGATGTCACCCATGTGGACAACAGGAAGAAACCACAAATCATCTCCTCAACAGATGCTCCTACACTACCACACTATGGAACTGGGTTGGACATGTCTTCAAGCAAACATACAAGAATGAAGATGACATCATTGCTACATTGAAAAACTGGTGGAAAATGTTTCTAGATAATTATACAATAAACTCATCCTAGGCATTTACTCCAGGGTTCTTAATCTGGAATGTACGAAAGGAGCACAACAACAGGATTTTCAAAGACAAAATGGGCTTGGTGAGCATCATCCTAAAGCTAATCCTCAAACAAATGAAGGAGACTATCCACACCCTGGGGGGTGTTTCTACTGGAAAACCCATAGGACACAGAGAGGCTAGAATCCTAGAAAATTTTGAGCTTAAGGCTCATCTCCCCCAGTGTCATCTGCAGATCAACAAGAATACCTCAGAAGGTAAGGCTCTCTAGCAACCCCCTTCTCAAGTTTTTTTAAAATTTAACATGGATGGAGCCTCAAAAGGAAATTCTGGAGAAGCAGGTTATGGAGGGGTCATGAGAGATGAGGACGGAAAGATACACGTCATTTTCTACAGTTATCTAGGGAAGGAAAGCAACAATATGGCTAAGCTCATGGTGATGGAGCTATGCTTGGAAATACTGCTCAGACACAACATTCATAATGTCATCATTGAGGCTAACTCGGAGTTAGTAATTAATTTGGTCAAGCAGATAAGTGCAGGAGCATCACCAGAGAAAATCTCAGGTCGTTGGCGACTTTTGCAAGTCTTCCAAAGAATTTGATCACACCTAAGAATTCTAAGAACTCTTAGTTTTGTGCATGTCCGTAGGGAAGCCAACAAAGTGGTGGATTGGCTTGCCAATGAGAGGGTTAGAAGCAAGTTTACCAACATGTGCTGCTAGTGGGAGGAGGTAATGGATGACAAAATGAGAGATGAATGCTAAGTGCGGGCCCTGAGCGGTAAACAGTAATATCAGAATAAGCAACGAGACAATATGTCACTTTATGTTAATGAAGCTTAAGTATTTATCAGAGGCTGAGCAATGTATGTTCTCATAGGAATCCTAGACAAAGACAGTCATCGGGCCAGAGGATATCTGCTTAAAAGGAAACAAACTATGAGGAAATGGGCTACCATGAAGAAGGGCATTCCATGCATGAGGTGAACCTTTTGGGAATGTTGTCCTTGCGTAACACATTGGAGGACAGAGGATTTTGGAACTGAAAGCAAAAACTACTCGAGAGAAACCACCAGCATCAGGTGACCCTTGACTCGGAAGTGGTTCTCCTAGATGGTAAGTGATGCCACTTAGAAAGTGATGCGTGGCGAGTGAAGAAGAGAGAATACTGCCCTCATTGTGCGGTATTCCTCGAGCTTATTGGTAGAGCCATGTTGATAGTGGCCGTCAGATCTAGAGGGGGGAGATCAATGGCCAGAATTTGTCGTGCAAGTTTGTGGGTTTGAAAGGTCAAAACTGCTTATGGTTTACCACCTTCATCGAGCGCCCTCAAAACAAAAGATGGTTTACATGGAAATCCAGGGATGCCACTCAGTGAGCAGAACGTGGCGGGGGACGAGAAAGTAATACCACCCTCATCGCGTAGTATTTATCATTCTTTTAAGCCGCGTGATATGGACACTAACCATAGGATCAGAGGGAGAAGAATGATAGCCAGCACTGGTCGAGTATTTTAGGGGTTTTTTCTCAGGCTATTGGTCAACATGTTTTGGTTTTAGTTTGTCGGGTCGAAAGGAGATAGATCAACAATGGGTCCACATTCATGCTTAAGGTTCTAGGGCTGTCTTGGCCTTGGTTTTAGTTTGCCTTTGGGTGGGTTTTTTCAAGCACGTTGTGTATTTATCCCTCTTCCATTATGGGGGTTTGCACCTCTGCACGCTTGTTGTAACCTTTGTAATTTATTTTCTTTTCTAATTCAATAGAGGGACCGTATCTTGCTTAAGAAAAAAAAATAGGGGTCCGAGTGTGTTTTTAATGAATCTTAATTATTTTAAATTTTAAATTTACTTTTTAAATTTAAACTTTATTAACTATTTTGTTAATAAATTAATTTAAAGATAAAGATATATAGAGAGAGTTTTTTCCCCGAGGAAAAATCATAATCTTTCATTTATATTTGAAAAATTACATATAGTAGATGCTAGCAGCAAATGTAGTATTGGCTTGTAGCTATGTCTGTGAAATAAATACATCCTTTTGTCACCATGACTATAAAAAAATGGTGCTAAGTGGTGGTCTCATACCACGCACGATAGTAGCATAATGTAAAAAACATAATTGAAATAATTAAAATGACATTCACCACACAGGGTGATAACAAAATAAAAGTGTGTAGATAGTAGTTGCAATGATATATACAATTGATGGATCAAAAACTATATGAACAAAAGCCAAAAAGACTAGGGCCTGTCTGCCTTGTAATATGCCTGATCTATGTACGACAAGTGATAATACTGGTACTGTTCAGCTCCATTTTTCTCCTGTAGCAACAATTGTCCTCTAGGTAGTAGTGAAGCATCCTTGAAAATCCTATCAGTGCTTTGGTTATATTCCCTGTAAATGTGATGACATGAGATTCTGTTAAATTGAGATTTGAACAAAATCATTTCACCAAGTATATGTCTAAGTGTGTGTGCATGGCATGTAGAGACATTATTAAACCAGTTTATAATGATTTTCGAGTCACAAATATTTGCAGATTGATGCAATCATGTCCTAGGGAAAAATGCAATAGATGACAGAGGGTGATAAGTTCTGCAAAATTGTTAGTTTCACCTCCAAGTCCCAACTTAAAATTGTAATTGTGTTGGTCGTTCAGATGCAAAATAATACCACCCCCATAGCCGTGCTCCTATGCAGCCCCATCAAACAAAGCCCAGGGGATGATTTTATCAATAGGAGTGGGGGCAATAGGTCGGCGAGGTGAGGGTGTTTTGATATCAGGTAATTCATTATAGGCTGATAATATCTTGGTATCCATGATAGGCCCAATTGCAACCCCTTCATCAAAAATAATTTTGTTCCTCATCAGCCAAATGGACTAGCAAAAGAGCAGAGGGGATGCTGAGCATTTTGGAGCCATTATTGCTAGTACACCAATTTCGCCAAGCACTATTAACATTTTCCACGTCCCATCTACCAGATTGTAATGAATTTGAGATGGATTCCCAAATATTTTTGGAGAAATCGGATTTTTAAAAGAGATGATCTATGGATTCAGAGACCTGTTTACAGAGGACACAGAAGCTTGGGTCATGGAAAGCACGAAGAGATAATTGGTCCCCAGTAGGGACTTTGTAACTGAGCACACACCAAAAAAATAGTCTAGTCCTCAAGGGAGCATTTAATTTCCAAATCATTCACCACCAAGAAAGTGTGATTGTTGGCCGCCTATGATCGCTCATAGCAAGGTAACCGACTTTTGGTGAATAATTATCATTATCAACAATGCACCAAATAAATTCATCATGACCCTCCATGATTCTGATACGGGATTCTATTAGAGCATCTATGTATTCTTGCTAGTTATGGTGCCACTGTGGTGGAATATCAAGAGATTTTGCATACTTCCATCCTTGGGACAGGATGGATGTGTTATCATGATCAACAACGTGTGCAATGACAGATATGTCCCTCTGATTTAAATGATGAATAAGTTTTCTTAGAAGACTATAGCGGGCTACCCATGCTGACCACGGATCCATTCCAATGTGAGCTTTTGATCCATCATTTATCCACGAGGCGAGATGATTGCGAATGATAAGTAGGGAATGTAGCATTGCTTTCCAAAAAGAGGAGATGCCTGATTCGTTCCATTGAGGTAGACGCACCCGATCCATGATCTGCATAGGCTAGATGTATTTGTGATAAGAGACAGTGGTCTAGAGATTATGTCCCATTAGGAGAGTCCACCCCATTTTGGAAACCAAGGCCTTGGAAAAATGGCTAAGGTCTTTTAAGCCCAAACCACCGCATTTTTTTGGCAATGCGATCTTTTTCTAGCTCACCCACACAAATATCTTCTTATCTTGATTCCCATTCCATAGGTATCAGCTACAGATTTTTTGAAGACAAGCAAGTATGTTCCTGGGAATCCAAGCCAAAAACATCTAGAAAATAGGCATACCCTCCACCTCAGATTTGATGAGGACCAATCTACTTGCTCGAGATAAAAAATGGTGGCTCCAATGAGTCAACCTTTTCTCCAGCTTGATGACCAACGAAATCCAATCAGCTATTTTTTGACTCAACGATTTGATCCAGAAACCCAGGTATTTGAAGCCTTGATCAAGTGGAAGGATGTTATAAGGAAAGTGATGTTGGGAAAAACGAGACTCTTGAATGGAAGTTCAAGCTAGTGTGATAGTGGATTTCCCCTTATTAGCCAGCATACTCATAGCCCTAATGGAAAGAGAGAGAGCATTTGCAAAAGATGTTGAGTCTCTCATGCTACCATTGAGGAAAATAAGGATGTCATCCATAAATAGAAGATGAGTGAGGTAACAATGATCATTAACTTTTAGCCCGAAAAGTCTACCATTCCTTTTCTCCTAGATAGGGAGTCTACTGAGACCTTCCATGATGATAAGAAAGAGGAGGGGTGATAGAGGGCATCCTTGTCTAAAGCCCCTCTCTACATGGAAAAAATGTGATGCAGATCCATTAATAAGGACACTGAAAGAAGTTGATGTGATGCAGGACATGATCTAGATGATAAAACCGTGAGGGAAACCGAGATGCATAAGAAGCATTTTGATGTATAACCAGTTGACGCGATCAAATGCTTTGGGAAAATATATCTTTAATATGACGCCCTTAATATTTCTAGACCAAATTGAGTGAATAGCTTCCTGGGTCATGCCAATGGCTTCATGGATCTCACGATTCTCTAGGAAAGCAAATTAATTAAGGGAAATATGCTGAGAAAGGATAGGTTAGATCATATTAGCAATAATTTTGCAATGATCTTGTATAGATAGTTGTAAAGAGAGATGGGTTGGAAATCATTAGAAGATGAGGGAGTATCCATCTTAGGGATAAAAGAAATGAGAGTAGAGTTAATGGCATCATATAATTTTCTAGTAGTTCTGCATTTCTCAATCACTTGGATGAGGTCATTTCCCAATGATTCATAAAATGCCAAATAAAATTCAACCTTCCATCCGTCGAGCCAAGGGCTTTTGTCCTTATTGAACCACTTCAGGGTCCCCTCTACTTCAACGGACAAAACAGGTGAGGTGAGCTCTGCCTCCATATCTTCATCCACAAAACGTGGAAGATGGCCAACAACTTGGATAATATTAGCTAAGTTAGTCCCAGGAGGGGATATATAAAGGTTTTGAATGTGAGAGGTGCTGAGCTAAGATAATTTGCTATAAGAATCTGCCACACCTCCATCAGGTAAGGGAAGGTTCCAAATAGTATTTGAGACCTTTCTCCCCTTGGAATAGTTCTGAAAAAACTTTGTGTTTTCGTCCCCAACACGTAGCCACACGACTCTGCTCTTTAGTATCCAAGTTTCCTCTCTCTCTTTTAGAATCTTTTCCTTCGATTTCTCAAGCTTGATGAGGTTCAGTTTGTCTTGTAAAGATGTAAAACCCCTATTACTGTCATCCAATAGACATTTCAATTCAAATTCAATCTAAGAGAGAATATGGTCCTCCATCTCTGATTTTTCTTTCACCCAAACAACAGTTGACCTCTTCAGGTGGGAGAGATTGTGGTAGAAACCCTTAGCGAGGGATCGATGATATGAAATAGGATTAACCTTCTAGAAATCAACGACTAGCTAATGAAACTAGGGTCTTGTAGCCAAATGTGATTGAATTTAAAGGGAGGTTTTGGCTTTGGATGGGAACCAAGTATCTTCATATATATAGGAGAGTGATCTGAGATGCCCCCAACACCCATCCATTTTCTATTTCTATGCAATATCTATAATGAGGGAATCTTGATCATGAAACGGTTAAGCCTCCTCGCCAATGTTGCCTCCCCAATCCTTCTTTTCCTCCATGCAGGTAGGGGTTTGTTCATAGGAATGTCAGATAGGTTGTGAAGTTCCAATAAGTTCATCATGTAATCTCATAGAGGATCCACTTGAGCTTGTGAGCCCCACGATTCTCCAAACCCCAGAGAGAAATTGGGATCCCCCCCAATAATTATGATCGGCAGAAACAATGGAAAGGTTTAGGAACCTGAGCCAAAAATCCTCTCGTCCGTCGCAAGGCCCATAAATTTTAATAATACAGAGCTCCAAACCCAATTCTGCAGAAAACATGTCGAGCCCAATAAACCTAAGCCCACCCGAGGCTGAGAGAGCTTTGATGGTTTGGGGATTATATCCAATGGCAAGGCCATCAGATCGTCGTGAGGCATCGAGAGAATGAAAATGCCAGCCTCGTTTAAGGGATACCAGGGAACCGATAATGATATTGGCCTCCCTGAGGGTTTCTTGTAGCATGATGATGTTGACAAGCTTAGACTCAAAGATTCTCCTATAGGCTAGTTTTTTGGAGGCACTAGCCATACCCGTGCAGTTAAAAAGAAAGACACTTCATGTGGGAAATTGTCCTTGGGTATTCAAAGCTCTAAGTACCCGATCAATGGAGGATTGTCTTCGTGATACTACTTTAGTCCCGGCCTTTTGGATGGCTTTAGAGAGATAAGATTTACGACCATGAGAATATTTGGTGAAAGGACCAGGTAAAGAGAGACCTAGGCTAGATATGGATAGAGATGAGTCATGTTGGAAAGAGTGTAGATTGTATGAGTACGAGGGTTCAAACCCATCCTTCGAGGATGATGGGGAGGAGATAGAGGAAGATGGGAATGATGGAGTGGTTGTAGAGAAAAAAAGGTGGGGGGAATGACAGGGAACATGGAATGGAGGGATGAAATGCAGAGGAGATGATGTAAAATGTGAAGCAATACTTGAATCAGAAATAGAGGAGATCAGGTAAGAGGAGGTACCTTCTTTCCTCGCAGTATCAGAAGCTCCCCTCGATTGCTTCATGGGAGGTGACGGTGTTCTATGCAAGCATGGTGCAGCCTGAGAGGGGCACGCATGAATAGAAGCCCTCGTAGTTAGAATGGGAGGACATTTCAAGTGAGGAGCAGATTTTCTCTTTGTGCCTTCACTTGTGATCGAAGATTCCAGAGCCTTTTTGACGAGAGGGCATTCCTTGAAAATTTGACAAACCTTGTGACACCTCCTCCATGGGAAAGGGACTCCCTTTTAGTCCACGATCTGTCCTTGAGTGAAAATTTTCCATTGCAGTGTAATTTTCTCCTCTAAACCCTCGTGAGTGTCCAAATGGACAAGAATGCGATCAAGGGTTCAATTCTTTGTCTCGATGTAGGATCTATCATAGTCAAGATAGGTACCAAGCATATTCCCAATCCGCATGAAGACATCCTCCGACTGTATTATAGAGGGAGCCCTCACAAACAGACCCAGAGAGGTCTAGTGCCTATGTGTTCCCGTTCTTGATCAAACATTGGGCTTCAACGCTTGAGAAGGACGAGGGTGATCCCAATATGCTAGTGGCTAGTGAGTACCAAATGAGTGAATTCTTCCATTGTAAAATGCAATGAAAACCATCCGCGGGGAAGGATTTGCACCTCCGCCAGTTATTTTAGAGTGTTTCTCAAGATTTCTTAGACCGAGAGCATTAAACGCTTTGCCGAATAAGTCCTTCCCGAGATATGACCAACAAGGATAGTGCCTGACTTATCTACAATCTCTCCTATTGATAAACCCTCGCCAAAATTAATCGTGAAATCCTTTGATGTAGCTTTAATGCAATTTACCTTTCTTTTCGAGGTCTGCGGCGTAGTGGGATGATCTTGCAAGGGGTATGAGGTAGAGATCCCTTCTTGTTTGGTCTGACCGGCCGACTTAACCCTCATCACTAGGGTTTCAAAACAACGAGATGGTGAATTTGTAGCCTAAGAGGATGGGATGCAGCTTTGAAGGGAAGGCCCCACAGTAGGGTTTTCAGTAGTAATACACATAACTTGTTCCTCAAGCAGAGGGGAGGTATGCCTTTGGTAAGCATCCTCTCGAGGGTCTCGTTCGAAGGAAGGGGAGGGTGTTGAGACCACAGAGAGCAGATGGAGGGTGCATGGAAAAATCGGTGGGAAATCTAATGCACGAGATTCAATGGAAATAGTTTCGAAGTGTAGGGAGGAAGCAGAGAGACCCTAGAGAGTGACCACGAGTGCAAAGCATGATGGAGTGGATAGGCAAGGCATAAGAGTGACTGAAAAGGACCCGCTAGGGTTAGGTCTCCCAAATATGGGTTGGCCAAGAAATGGATCCAACAAGTAATCCACAGACTCGAGATCCATGTCAACATCCATCCCAAAGAGGAATAAAACGACACCTAAAGACAACTGGCGACACGAGGGAGTTGCAATGGAGACGGAACGGATGGATAGAAAGCAAGAAAGACTGAAGGGTAAAAATTGTCTATACTATAGTAAAAGGGTAGATTACCCTAGCCCTAAATGGTGCGTTGTGAAGCTCCATCTCCAAAACCTACTTTTTTGGTTGCTATTATAGTGTTTACCATATATAGAGAGTTATTTTTGATAAAAGTGCATTTATTTGTGTAATTTAAATTTAAATTTTAAATTTATTTTTTAATTTAACTTTTATTAAAGCTTGTGTTAATAAATTAATTGAAATATAAAATATATATATACTTATTTTTGATAAAAGTGAAGTTTATTTCAGTAACATTAAATTTTAAATTTACTCTTTTAATTTAAATTTGATTTAAAGCCTGTTTAATAAATTAATTTAAATTATAAAATATATATAAGTTATTTTAATAAATTTGATGTTTATTTGAGTAATTTAAATTTAAATTTAAATTTTATTAAATCTTTTTCTAATACATTAATTTAAATATAAAATATGTTACTCTTATTTTGATAAATGTGACATTTATTTGGGTAAAGTAAAATAATAAAAATGATATATTAAAAAATTGTCTACACTACATTATTTTATTAATTTTTTTATTTTTTCTTAGGTGGCTATTTTTTCTTTGAAATTTCCTCTAATCCTTGGATCCATGAATTTTTACATGACATATTAGAATATGTGCCAATATATTGGACAATGTGAGAGACTCTTGGTCAAGAATGTGTACACTAAAGAGCATTCTTGGAGGGCACACTTGCACTCATTGAGATGTCTTCTCACAAATAGAATCATATATATTTGGCTCTATCTCATTTTAAATGGAAAATTGGAATATGTATCAATGTATTGGACATCCACTTAATGAGTTTGTTCTGAATGAGCAGTTAAAATGGTTTTTTAAGTGCATATTTGGATTCAGCTCTTTGAAAAACCCCTGGTAGCCTGGGAGCCATTGATTGTGCATAAAATAGCTATCAAATTTGGGATTCCAATGAATTGCTGCCGGATTTTGGCCATAAAAATCCGCCAAAAAAGCTTTCAAAAAGTAGGGTTATAGACTACTGCTTTTTTAAGATAGATTGTGGCCTCCCCAATAATTTATATACATTGGGATCTACGCCATTTTACATGGCGTATTGGGATATGTGACAATTTATTTGACAATGACAAAGTGGGTGTACCCGAAAGATCATTCTTGGAGGGCACACTTTCTTTCATGGACATATCATCTGACAAATACATTTATATATATGGGGATCTATGCCATTTTACATGGCATATTGGAATATGTGTCAATGTATTGGACAATGATAAAGACTACCCAAAATGAGCCTATACCATAAGGAACTTTCTCCTAGGGAGCACTTGGGTCCATGACATACTCTCTCACAATAGATTCATATACATTGGGATCTAAGCTTTTTTACTAGGAATTATATTGGGGTATGTGTTAATAAATTGGAAAATGACCAACGAGAATTATTGAAGGACACACTTGTGCTCATCCAAATATCTTCTTACATGTAGTGGTTACTTAGTCTTATTGACCAAGCATTCTGATTTGTTGGGTTGTTGGACTCAATTATGAGGTGGTTACTTTGGCAATTTTTTTGGGGATATAGACTCAAAACTTATGATTCCAAGAAATAGTTGCAAGAGTTTACACAATTTAAACCCAAAGATATGCCAAACCTTCCAAAATATAAGGAATAGCTACTTGATTTAAGACCATTTAAACCCATATTCCTAAAGACCATCCAAAATGTAAAATATCTAGACTTATCAAATTGGTTATGTTAGCTTTGACCAAGTTGTTGATGTACTTATCCTCTTCTTTGACTACATAGTCATGAGATAAACTCATTTATTGTTCCACATACACCCATATGGCTAGTTGTGATTTAGTGTGTTCACATTAGTGTATATTTGCAAGTGATGGTAAGTGCCCCAAATCAAAATAAGTTGAACTATTCTTCAAGGGATGACTTTTGAATCTGTGAAATGACTAGTTTTTTTGTGAAGACACACCATACAAAAATTTATATAAGTGGATTCACAAATTTTGAATGCTATATAAATCTTTGTACATTTGAATGGAAATGCAGTTTAAACAAATTGTAAATGAGTGAGATTGCAAGCATGGATTTTATGGGCTCAAATAGAATGTTTTGAGTTCATAGTTACAAGACATAGTTGAAATTCTTTAATAACCTTGTTGAGTTTGTAATATTCTTTTTTCTTGATATGGTCAAGGAGGACAAAATCTTCCCATAGTATTTACCACTGTGTTTGCCCATGGTATTTATCTTCATTGTTTGAGTAAAACAATAAAATAAGGCTTTCATAGACTCCATCCAGCCTTTTAAAGGGGGATAAGAGCTAAGCATTGGGGGCATCTGGAATCTATCTATCTATTTTTGTTTTATTTGAGAACTTGGTAGAGGCCAATTCTTGTTTCAATCCTAGGGTCTAAAATCCCTTGGGTGTAATTTTCTGGTGGATCCATTCAGGGTCCACTATGGTGCTTCAATGTTTAGATTTGTCATTATTGAGCAGTGGTGCATGCCATTTGCAGGAGTTCCAATCTTATTGTATGAGCATGTGTTATTTTCAGCTAATAATATAAATAAAGGGCTACATTTATTTTAAATCCCTTGTGTCCTATGCTTGGCATGTCAATGGTTCATCTAGACCACTAAAATATTCTAAATGTGTTGATTATTTAGATATTTAGGATCTTATAGAATTTGATGAAGTTGTTGAATGCGGTAGCATTAACAACTTGCCAGCAATTTGTTTGCATTGCACACTTAAGGTAATTAATATTCCATGACAACACCTGTGTGTAGTTACACTTTATTCATTACACAATTAACTTAATTAGTCTTCCATGACCACACCTGTGTGTAATTACTCTTTATTCATGAGAGCTCAATTTCTCAAAATGTTTTGTGGATTGTTTTTTGAGAGCACCTCTTATTTTTCCCCAAGGTTTGACTACAATGTCCAGCTTGAAGTTGTATAGGTACATGGTATTCCAACAGAGGTACTTATTTATCTAATGAGTGTTCTTTTTTATTTGTAACTAGTTGGACTTGGAGAATAAGAGAAAATCTAGGTGAAGAAATATCAATGAATTGATTACTGCCATGGCAAATCACCTAAACAATAAGAGGCAAAGAGAAGATAGTAAAGGAGATCATGATCAAATAATGGATGGAAATTTACAGAATAAGAGGCAAAGAGAGGATAATAAAAGAGACCATGCTCAAATAATGGATGGCAATTTACAGAATAAGGAAAAAAATGGACAACATCAAGCCATGGAAAACACCAAGAAGCAGAGAGAAAATAATAAAGTACACTATCAAACAATGACAGGCAAGTTACACCAGATGGAAGAAAATGGACAACCACAGGCAATGAAAAACACTAAGAGGCATGGGAAGAAAATCCAACAAATCTTGTATCATGGGCCCGACCAGAAACAGATACCAGTGCAAAGGATTACTTCTCTTTTAATAGTTTTAATATGAGAGTTTGGTATCAATGACAAGCCAATTGAGTATTTATCGAAAGGCCTACGTAGGGTTTTACAGATTGCAGAAGAAGAAAGTTTTGCATTTTTTACTTTAGGGTTGTGTTTAGGGTTTCGACTTTTCAGGAGCAAGTCGTAGCGGTAACGGTAGCGGGGAGCAACAGCAGAGGCGATGGGAAGATGACAATGGACACAGGCGCTGCACTTCAATGGCCTTCGTTCCCTCCTTTTTTATTGCCCTTCTCGCCTTTTTTTTATTGGGGCTGCGATTTGATTCACTGTCTATCATTTTCTTAGTGTAAATTCTTAGACAGCTTCTGTGATCCATAAGGTTTAGAAGATAACTTTTTCCGGACAATCACATCTAATATTTTTACTGTAGTTTATTATTAGGACCAAGATCGTATTTTGTCATTTTTATTTTTATTAACTGAACAAATTGAATTGGAGCAGTTCTCCCGTATATATAGTTTTATTTGAGATTGGAGAACTAAAACTATGGAGACCAAACTAAACAGAGATCTGTATTCCTGCAAAGTCATGCATTCAGTTATCTGCTGAAATGGCATTCACTTATCCGCTGAAATTGAGTTTAAGATTCTTGATGGTTTGTTGGCAGATTCTTCATGTCACTTGCGGTGGGTGTGTTGGCAGATTCTAGTAGAGAAAATTATTTCGATGCACAGAGCACGACTGTGTTTGACTGTGGTGAATGCTCAATTGTTTGTGATTAGATTTTAAAAGGAATTAAGGTTTGTCGTCCAAAAAGCTCATGGGTTAAAGGATGATTTCGATGCACTATTATGGTGATTCGTAAAGGCTATGGCTGTTAGTTCAGAAAATGGCACATTTCATTTCAATTATTTTTGTTAGGATATCGATTGTCAACTAATATGGTATTTTTAAATGGTTTTGATTATAATTAAAAATTTGGTTAAAAGAATATATATATATATATATATTTCATTTATAAATTCAATTCAATGAAATTATAAATTTTAATAAAATAACAATTTAAAGTGTTTAAATTATTTGGGTATTAAATTTACATATAATAAAAAATTCCATAAGAAATATGTAAAAAATAGGATAGAAAATAGGGTTGATTTTATTAAAGATTTGTGAGTACAACAAATTTCAAAAATCATGTTTATGTGAAGATTCTTAGTAAAACAAAATTTTAAATTCTGCAATATAGATTGATTCATATACAAATATTTTGGAAAGTATTAGATGAAAACAACTTCAAGACTGTTCAAGTAAATATGACATAACTTTAAACACCTTGTTTCTCTCCCAACCTTATGGATAATAGTGTTGTTTAAAGAAAAATTAGACCTACTAATAAGAAAATAAACTACAGAAAATGTGAGTTACTTGTTGTAGCTAGTTTTTCACTAAGTTTTAAATTGCTAAAAAAACTAAAATTTTATATTTTGAAAAAAAAAGTGTAGAATAAATGTTAAGATTTTGATTTAATAAAGGGTGGATTAACGTTGCATCATTAATACAAAGCCTTTGGTGGGTCCTTATTGGAGTTTAAAAAAAAAAATTACAAAAGGTAAAGGAGAGGTTAGTTAGTCCATCTTACTTGGAATACTAATAATTAGATTAGGGTCATTTTTTTAAAACAATTAAGTTGTTATTGTAAAAAAGGCATGAAAAAGAAAATGTACTGGAAAATCAAATAAAATTCAGTATGAAAATTAACTGCTCTAACTAATTGAACAAACTGGACAAACTACCAGCAGCTAGAACAGTTGTAACAGTGCTATTAAAGAGTGACAGAAAACACAATACGGGTTCGGAACTAAGGAAGAAGTATTCAAAAAAAATAATAGCAAATTTTCAGTGCACATATCATCATAGCCTCTTATTGTGTCTGAAAATATTTTAACATAGAATTACTGTGTGAATGTCTTAAATGCATGGTCACAGGACTTAATATAAAGAAAAGAGACCTCCGATTACGGAATTGGTTAACTTCAAATAAGGAGAACAACGTTTGTCTCCAAGCAATATCAACAGAGGAACAAAAACGGGTAAGTCCAAACATTTCTTTACATATGAAAAGACAGAGTTTTCCATCACAGTGAAAAGAACAACCACAATAAAATCCAGGTATGCAAATCTTAAAAGCATAAAGAAAATTTCAGTTCCAGAAGTTCATTTACAGTCATCAAGCTAATGTCCATTTATATTCTATATTTAAAAAAACTTGAGAACTAAAGAGTTTAAGGACTTGGGAACGATAAATCCTTATCTACATAAATAGGAAATCCCATACATTTCCCAAACCAACTCTTAAGACTTGACAAAGACACTATCTAGCAATAGGACTCACCATAACAGTGGCTCTAGGCCTACAACTAAACCAACCGATATGCCAAGAGACTCACGCAAAGAAGTTACAAATAAATAAAACAATGCTACCCGGAACTTCCTCGGAGTAGTCGAAGGTCCCAGCACCAAAACCCTCGGTCGCTGCAGGAGAAACTACAAGACGATAGTCAGAATACAGTGAAAGGAAATACAAGATTTCAAAACAAATATTTGATTTTGAACAAGCTGAAACTATAGTGGGTTCCCCTTACCTACCGAAGGAGCCGTGACCAACACAACCACACATTTTGTCCCTACTCACAAGGGGCCGAAGACCTTAGAGGCAAAAAGAGGAACAAGTAAAGCGAAATAGCAGAGAAAGAAAGCTTACTAGTTGCATTGGAGTAGGAAACGACACCATTGTTTTGTCGAGACCATGCGTGAGCCGAACCGTTGCTTTAGAACGAGACCAGAAACCACATTCTCAAAAGAAAAAAATCGACACACAAAGGTAGCGTCATTGAAGACCCAGACCATAAATCGAACAAAGGACGTACAGAGGCAAAAACCCATAAAAAAAAATTGACAATAGAAAACCTCAGGATAGTCTAAATACAAACAGGGGAACGAGCCTTACGAGGTTTCCATAGTTCCGCAAACGACTGAGACACTTCCACAACAGAAATCGAATAAATGGTGTCGTGAGAACCGCCATAAGCATGCAGCTCAACAGAATAAGAGCAACAAAACCACAGACCAACTAACAGAACTCCCATCGAACTTGCAGACTACGAACTCATGTCACAAAGAATCTCGGAACCAAGCTTCAACCAAATACAAAGCATCATAGAAGAGAATCACTCTGAAATCGCCAAATCGCCGAGAGCTCGCACAAGGAGGAAGGAGAACCAATACAAAACCCAAATGAACTCAAAGGTGGCGAAAACCCTATACGAGGGCGGGGTTTAGAATTCCAACACGATACAGGTGTCCGCCTCACATACAGCCAACGTACCTTACCGTAAACAAACAATTAATTGAGCCCAGATTAACAATCAAAATATCTCTATCCAAAATTCGGCGTACATAAATATCAACCAACAATACAGACCAAGTTGAAAGGGAGCGACGGCGTGACCACATGGGCTGGCCCCATCAAGTGGTATTAGATCAAGAAAAAAGAAAAGAAGAAATATGGAAGTTCAAAGACGAGGACGCGGAAGAGGTGTGCGCAGAGGAGTATACTAGGGCTTGAGAGAAGAGTTGAGGGTCCTTACTGCTCGCTTAGAAGCAGTGGAGGCAGGAAGGAGAAGAGATCGAGAACTTGGGGATGATAGTGAAGATGAAGCAGCAAATCCTATGGAAGGATCAGAGGAAGAAGCCCGATAGATAAAACTGTTGAGATCAGTACTGTTAGCCAACATCAAACCCAAACCTGAGATCCCTAATTACAATGGCAGTCTATCCGCAGATGTTCTCCTGGATTGCGTAAGTGAGTTAGATAAGTATTTTGAAAACAAAGAGATCAGTGAGGACAAAAGAGTTAGATTTGATGCAACCAAGTTAAAAGGACACACTGCTTTATGGTGGGATAATGTCCAAGCGGACACGAAGAGGATGAACAAGCTACCAATAAAGAAGTGGCGGAGAATGGTGGCAAAATTGAAGGGCAGGTTTTTGCCTAAAGACTATGAGGTCAAACTTTATCAACGAGTGCAGAATCTAAGGTAGAAAGGTATGATCGTAAAGGAATACACAGAGGAATTTTATCGTGTAAATTTGCGGGTTGGTTATACTGATGATACCGCAGAGAAGACAACGAGATATGTTAATTGCTTGAGGATGGAAATACTAGATGAGATGAGTATTCTCTCACCACGAAATATAGAAGAAGCCTTTCAAAGTGCTGTAAAGGTTGAAGAAAAAATTAACAGGAAACAGAACAATAGGAGAGGACGAGGAAATGGCAGAGGATGAGGACAGTCCTATGGCAGAGGAAGAACTGCTACTAACAGTGACGAAGGGAGCAACTCCAAAGCTTCAGGGACAACAGAGAAGGGAGATAGCACTAGCGGAGGTCGGCCATATGCGGGGAAGAGGAAATGGTCGTGGAAGAGGGACAAATGTCCAGTGCTACAGGTGCCATAAGTGGGGGCATAGATCCTTCGAATGCCCGGAAGTCGAGCATGCTGGCCAGAGGGGAGAATTTGTTGCACAGCCTGAGGAAGCTGAAGCACAACCCCGAGAAGTAGAAAATGTGGCAGAAATAGGAGAGGCATTAGTTTTGAACAAAGTGTTGTTAAAGCCAGCAAAGGAAATGGCTGAGCAGAACGAGCGGAAGGCACTGTTCCGAACAATTTGCAAATCACATGGGAAGTGTTGTAAATTAATCATAGAAAACGGGAGTACAGATAACTTAGTTGCTAACGAGATGGTGGAAAAGTTGGGATTAAGGTGGTTTAAACATCCCACACCTTACAAGGTGTCGTGGCTATAGAAAGGCCACCAATTATTAGTTGATGAGCAATGTGAGGTCGAATTTCACAATTGCAAATACCAAGACAAAGTTGTCTGTGATATTATGCCAATGGACGTATGCCATATACTGCTAGGGAGACCATAGCAGTATGCCCGGAAGGTGACACATGATGGGAAAACAAATTGTTATAAATTTGTGAAAGATGGAGTCAAACATACGCTTGTACCCATCAAGGAGGAGGATACAGCAGAGTCAAGTGGAACAAAAACATTGTTAATAGGAGGAAAATAGTTTGTTAAGTAGATTGAAGAAAACAAGGTGAATTATGTGGTGGTAAGGAGGACAAGAGCAGTATCATTGAACACAGAAAAATCATAATTGCCTACAGAGATAGAAGAGCTGTTGGAGGAATTTAAGGATATTGTGGTCGACGATTTACCAGATAAGTTGCCTCCGAGAAGGAGCATCAGCCATCATATCGATTTCATACCTGGAGCAAGTCTACCGAACAAGGCAGCATACAAAATGAGCCCGAAAGACAATGAAGAGATTCGTAAACAAGTGCAAGAGTTGCTGGATAAGGGACGGATTAGAGAAAGTTTGAGCCCGTGTGTGGTACCAACAGTACTCACACCTAAGAAGGGAGCAGAATGGCGGATGTGTACGGATTCACGAGCCATTAATAAAATCACTATTCGGTATAGATTTCCCCTACCCATAATGGATGACATTATGGATTGCCTCAGCGGAGGAGCCTATTTTACGAAGATTGATCTGAAGAGTGGATATCATCAGATCAGGATCAAGGAGGGAGATGAATGGAAAACAACCTTCAAAACCAATGAAGTGTTGTACGAGTGGCTAGTCATGCCGTTTGGTTTGAGCAACGCTCCTAGTACTTTTATGAGGTTGATGAATGAGATGTTAAAAGAATTTATTGGCAAGTTTGTGATAGTTTACCTTGATGATATTTTGATTTTTAGCAAAACAAGGGGAGAGCACCTTCAGCATGTTCGAAGAGTGCTAGAGAAGTTACAGCAGAACAAACTGCTGATAAACTTAAAAAAATGTACTTTCCTACAAAAGGAACTGGTTTATTTGGGGTTTGTAGTCGTAGAAAATGAATTGAAGATGGATCCAGAAAAGATCGAAGCAATCATCAACTTGCCATCACCCAAGAGCTTGTTTGAGGTACGTAGTTTTCATGGATTGGCAAGTTTTTATAGGAAGTTTATTAGAAATTTCAGTGAAATCTGTGCACCAATGCTAGACACCATCAAAAAGGCCACTGAGCCTTTTTGTTGGACTAGTACAGCAGAGGACAACTTTCAGCTTCTGAAATGGAAGATTACGGAGAGACCAATCTTGAGACTATCCGACTTCAACAAAATTTTCCAGGTCCGATGTGACGCAAGTGGGATAACTATTGGCGCTGTGCTTAGTCAGGAAGAGAGACCAGTGGCATTTTTTAGTGAGAAATTAAACGAAAGAAGGCAGAAATACTCCTCGTATGACAAGGAATTTCATGACGTGGTCCAAGCTTGAAGCATTGGAGACACTACCTACTGGGTAATGAGTTTGTATTATTTTCTAATAATTCAGTGTTACAATATGTAATGCAACAACACAAGTTGAACGAGAAGCACGCCGAATGGTTAGAGTACTTGTAGAGCTTCACCTTCATGCTAAAGCATATTAGTGGAAAAGCCAATAAAGTGGCAGATGCCTTGAGGAGAAGAGATTTGCTCTTACAGGAAAGCAGAATACAGGTGATGGGATTCGAACATTTAAAGGATTTTTGCCAGACCGAAACAGATTTCAAAGAAGCCTTTGAAGCATGCCAAAGTCCCGTGTTGAGGAATACAAGTCCATGGTTGGACTACCACTTACAGGAAGGATTATTGTTTAGAGGTGGAAAGTTATGTATCCCGAACTATTCGATGAGAGAAAATATTGTACAGGAGAAACATAGTGGTGGTCTCGCCGGTCACTTTCGCATAGATAAAACTTTGGAACAGCTCGGACACTTTTATTACTGGCCCCGAATGCATAGGGATATCCAACGATATGTGAACATGTGTAAAGTCTACCAATTGGCGAAGGGACACAGTCAAAATAATGGACTTTACACACCACTTCCAATTCCGAGCAGGCCATGGGACTTAGTCAGCATTGACTTCATCTTGGGACTACCTAGAACACAGCGGGGGTATGACTCAGTGATGGTGGTGGTAGATAGATTTTCGAAAATGGCTCATTTTATTCCTTGCCGGAAAACTAGTGATGCCACGTATGTAGCTCACCTGTTTTTCATGGAGATTGTTAGATTACATGGCCTACCCAATTCTATCATTTCTGACAGGGATGTAAAATTCACAGGACACTTTTGGTGCACCCTGTGGAAAAAGTTGGGCACGTAAATGAAATTCGGCTCTACGTATCACCCGCAGACTGATGGGCAAATGGAAGTGGTGAACAGGAGTTTGGGAAATTTTTTATAGAGTTTGACTCGGGAAAATTCACGGTTATGGGATCATGCTCTCGCACAGGCGGAATTCGCTTATAACGATTCACCCAATTGTAGCACCGGACATAGCCCGTTCCAAATCTTGTACGGCATGCACCCTCGGGGAATACATGAATTGTGAGATTTGGGAAAATTAGAACGGAGAAGCACAAATGGAGAAGATTTTGCCGAAGCAATGAGCGAACTACATGAACAGGTAAAATTAAAATTGTAGGACAGCGTACAAAAATACAAACAGCAAGCAGATTCAAAGCGAAGGGAAGTACAATTTAATGTCGGAGATGAGGTCCTCGCGCACTTGTGCAAGGAACGGTTTCCTAAGGGTACATATAATAAATTAAAGTTTAAAAAAATTGGTCCCTACAAGATCTTGCGTAAATTCTCAGCCAACGCCTATGAAATTCAACTCCCACCTAATATAGGCATATCACCTATTTTCAATGTGGCGGATTTGTTTCCATATACTGCCTAAGCGGAGGAAGATAGTGTGGTACGGCCAGAACGGGACACCCAAGTTGGAGACAGTTCTTGGATGAGGCATATGCCTTCGGCTCAATCCCATGAGATTGAAGAAATTCTCAGCACACAGGTAGCCAAGAAGACACGTAGGAAGGAATATCTGTGATATCTCATCAAGTGGAGAGACCGTCCAATGGAGGACAGCTCATGGCTCGACGCGACACAGATACGAAAGGCTATCTATTCAGTGGAGGAGCTCATAGAACGGAGCCATGAATTTCTTTTACCCCGGGAGCCTAATGCAGGAGCATCTAGTTGACAGGGTAAAGACACAAGTAAGGGAATATGGTTTCTGAAGAGGACAGAGGGATTGATTCATGTAGTGGGAAACATACTTGTTTTCTTTTAATTTCCTTTTCTTTTATCATGTTATTTAGAGGGTACGATAATAAGTTGTAATTAGGAATAGTAATAATTAGATTAGGGTCATTTTTTTCAAACAATTAAGTTGTTATTGTAAAAAGGCATGAAAAAGAAAATGTACTGGAAAATCAAACAAAATTCAGTATGAAAATTAACTGCTGTAAACTAATTGAACAAATTGGACAAACTACCAGCAGTTAGAACAGTTGTAACAGTGCTATTAAAGAGTGAAACAAAGTACAATACGAGGTTCGGAACTGAGGGAGAAGTGTTCAAAAAAAATAATACCAAATTTTCTGTGCACATATCCTCATAGCGTCCTATTCGTGTATGAAAATATTTTAACATAGAATTACTGTGTGAATGTCATAAATCCATGGTCACAATACTTAATTAAAGAAAAGAGACCTCCAAGTACCGAATTCGTTAAATTAAAATAAGGATAACAGCGCTTGTCTACAGGCAATATCAACAGAGGAACCAAAATGCATAATAGGAATCGTCCAAACATTTCTTTACATACGAAAAGACAGAGTTTGCCATCATAGTGAAAAGAAAAACCACAATAAAACCCAGGTATGCAAATCTTAAAAGCATAACGAAAATTTCAGTTCCAGAAGTTCATTTACAGTCATCAAGCTAATGTCCATTTTTATTCTATATTTAAAAAAACTTGAGAACAAACGAGTTTACGGATTTGGAAACTGCAAATCCTCATCCACATAAATTGGAAATCCCATACATTTCCCAAACCAACTCTTACGACTTGACAGAGACACTATCTAGCAATAGGACTCAACATAATAGTGGCTTGAGGCCTACAGCCAAACCAACCCATACGCCGAGAGAGTCAGGCAAACAAGTTACAAATAAATAAAACAATGCTACCCAGAACTTCCTCGGAGTAGTCGAAGGTCCCAGCACTGAAACCATCGGTCGCTACACCTGCAAGAGAAACCATAGGACGAGAGTCAGAATACAGTGAAAGGAAATACAAGATTTCAAAACAAATTTTTGATTTTGAACAAGCCGAAACTACAGTGGATTTCGCTTACCTACCGAAGGAGCCGTGACCAACACAACCACATATTTTCTCCCTACTCACAAGGATCCAAAGACGTTAGAGGCCAAAAGAGGAACAGGTGAAGAGAAATAGCAGAGAGAGAAAGCTTACCAGTTGCATTGGAGCATGAAACGACGAAGAACGACACCATTGTTTTGTTGAGACCGTGCCTGAGCTGAACCATTGCTGTAGAACGAGACCAGAAATCACATTCTCAAAAAAAAAAAATCAACACACAGAGGTAATAGCATTGAAGACCCAGACCATAAATCCAACAGAGGAGGCACAGAGGTAGAAACCCATGAAAAAGAAAATCAACAATAGAAAACCCCGGGATAGTCTCAATACAAACAGGGGAACGAGCCTTACTAGGTTTCTATAGTTCCACAAACGACCGAGACACTTCCACAACAGAAATCGAACAAATGGTGCCGTGAGAACCGCCACAAACATGTAGCTCAATAGACTGAGAGCAACAAAACCCCAGACCAACTAACAGAACTCCCATCGAACTTGCAGACTACCAACTCGTGTCACAAAGAATCTGGGAACCAAGCTTCAACCAAATACAAAGCATCGCAGAAGAGAATCACTGTGAAATCGGCAAATCGCCGAGAGCTCGTAGAAGGAGGAAGCATAACTAATACAAAACCCAAATGAACTCAAAGGTGGTGAAAACCCTATACGAGGGCGGGGTTTAAAATTCCAACACGATACAGGTGTCTACCTCACATATAGCCAATGTACCTTACCGTAAACAAACAATTAATTGAGCCCAGATTAACAATCAAAATATCTCTATCCAAAATCTGGCGTACATAAATATCAACCGATAGTACAAACCAAGTTGAAAGGGAGCGCTGGCCCCATCACATATTGTTTAGAAAATCACTACAAGTGCGCTTCACCCGTCACAGTAGGTGCCCTCTTAATCGTGCAACAAGGGAGTACGACCTCACAAGATTTTTCACCATGTCATCGCCATGTAAGCCCATCACATCATCATGTCTTCTCCACCATATCATCCATTATGTACAAGTCACTTCAGCATTTAACCCTGTTTTCACTCCCATTTTATGTTTTGCCATAAACTCGTTTCAACCTAACTTTCACATTGTCATTTTTAATTCTGAGTGTCCATAACACATTGCAGTCACTGTTCCACTTAAATTCAAAGTCACTAACACCAACCATTGATAACTGGGTATTTATACATTATTTTCAACTCTACACATATTCAACATGACAAAGAAAACTCCTTTTTCTGTTTCATCCACCCAAGTTCCTTTCATGGACATTGAGAGGGATGTGTTTGATCCTATTTTCTCATTAAATTTAATGGAACTTCACAAGCACATTTTAGTCAATCAAAAGGAGTCTATTGTGTATGTTGCAATTGTAAAGTCTCATCTTTTTACTGCTATAATTCCCCAAACTTATATCTTCCCTGAGTTAATTTAATGGTTGTTCTCTGCCCTTCACCCTCTGAGGTGTTTTTTGTTGAATGCTTTAGGTGAAAACATCTTTCACATATCTTCACTTTGAATTAAACAAGCATTGGTTTTTCTAACTTCAAACCTTTCACCCCATTTCCAGAAGAAACCTTGTTGTCATCATTTCAAAATTTCTATGGGGAGGATTATGTGGAGATGGCCTTTTTTTTATTGCCTAAGGGGCAACAATTGCCTATGGGTCCCACTCAACTTTCTCTTGAAACATTTTTTGAATACGTGAGACGAGTTTTCCAAATAATTGCCAAGGTTTTGGGGAGGGAAGACACAACTTTCATTGACCAAGATATTTTAGGGATGTTTAATTTAATTCTACAACCTAAGGTTGTACTTGATATACCTTCTTATTGGGGAAAACTAGTCAATTCTCAGTTGTTAGACCTAGCTCTTACCTGTTGTTTCATATTCCCATCGCTAGTAACTTATATTTTCCTATGCACTCATGTGGAGAGTTTCATGCATTTGGGTATAATTATAATGTATGTACACAAAAATAGGAAATCAATAGTGAATTGGACGTAAGAAATCATGCCAATTATGAAGGATTTACATACTTTACTACTTATTTCATGTGAGTTTCTTACTCCATTGTAAATATCTCTCCTCCACCTTATATTTTTCGAAAATCCCAATCTCTTCTAGAGGTTAGTGACAATTTCAAAGTGGGTTGGTTCATTTTGAAGACTATGTTAAGATTAGACTGTATGGAGCAAAGGTTGTCCCTTATAGACTTTCCATATTTGCACCTATGAGATTATTTTCTTTACAATTCACTAGAAAAAGTTTAAATGTTGATGAGGTTCATTTTGTACCAGCTAAGAAGACATTTATTCAAATTTCCAAAACTATTGGGCCTTTTATTGTGAGCAATAAATAGGCCATGGAAGAAGTAGAGAAGTTTCTTGGAGACATGTAGCTACAATAGGGTGAGAAATGGTCATATGATCCTCACCATATCACTTCTAGAATAAGAGTGGAAAAATCATATGATCCCTATGTACATGAATCTTGAGGAGATGTGGAAAAATTGGCAAATGGTGGTAAGACAAGAGCACATTTAGGGATAGAGTTTGAAACCCCACATCCTAAAGAGATGGGTATAAAAAGAGGCAGTGAAGAAATAATTGATTTGGAGGGTGAAACCATTCAAAGCTCAAAAAATCCAAGGTTGTCTAAAATAGAAAGAGAATGTGAATCGCTCAATGGGAACTACTCATATGCAATGGCCTTTTAGTTGCAATTGGGAGAAGTAACTTGTAAACCTTCCTCCCATGTGCTTGAAGAAAAATCTCAAAGTGTAGTTCCTATTATAAAACAACTGTACAACCAAATGTTGGCATTGTGGTTCTGGTATGATTTCAGATGTTGTACTTGATGGCAAACACCCATGGCATGGCTCTCATTTTGATGAAAATAAAGAAGTACGCAGGAGAACAGTTCAGGAGGTGCGTACCCGCAGGTATTCCGTGCAGGGACCGCGTCCAAATACGCGGGTCACCCATTCATGGGGTGCGTACCCCAGTGCACACATTCCAAGGCAGTTAAGCGCCCACCCGTGGGGTTTTCTCATGGTCTTTAGCCAACAGTATTGGGTTATCATGGTTTTGGCCCGCGGTATTGATTATTTTATTATTATTATTGAGCCACATGATCCTTGATTTG
>APFE031379326.1:0-16728 GCA_000404065.3 Pinus taeda | reverse complement strand
TGCACCCATCATCACTATGCTGCATCTCATCATGCTTTACCAATCATGACTGTACCCATCACTGTATTGCATCATGTACCATTGTTGTCCCATGTGCCATTGTTGCACCCTTGTCATTGTTGTCCCATGTGCTTGCTGCACCATGCTTGTCATTGTTGTCCCCTGTACTTGCTACACCATGCTTGCCATGTTGTCCCATTATGTTTGCAACACCATGCCATTGTTGTTGTCCCATTGTAACATTGTTGTACCATGTTGTTGTCCCAATGTGTTTGCAACACCATGCAATTGTTGTTGTCCCATTGTAACATTGTCATACAATGTTGTTGCCCCAATGTGTTTGCAGCACCATGCTATTGTTGTTGTCCCATTGTAACATCGATGTACCATGTTGTTGTCCCAATGTGTTTGTAGCACCATGCTATTGTTGTTGTCTCGTTGTGCCATCATTGCACCATGCCACTGCTCTGTCCCAATGTGTTTACAGCACCATGCTATTGTTGATGTCCCGTTGTGCCATCATTGCACCATGTCATTGTTGTTGTCCCATTGTAAGCATTGTTGTGCCTACACTTCTGGTTAGGGCATGTGCCACTGCCCTTAACCCAACACACAGCAAGACTAGCCCTCTAAATGACTGTGGCCTAGTCAAGGTAGTGTTGCCTCCTCATGTTGTTGTTCTGGGCATATGGTAGCCTCTCAAGTCTACACGCAGCCCTGTTTTCAAGTGGCTAGGCCCGCGGCCTACCACAGATCTCTGCAACACCCTAACAGCCCTCCAAAACAGTCAATCCTTACCTCTTGCTGCCCTCAATCAATCCGCAATTCTTCTTTCCTAATTCGGCCTCCATGCAAGTGTGAACAGTCCTCAAAATACATCCACTACACCTTCAGCGACTCAACCTTCAACCACAAATTTCTCCCATGTTGTCCATGTTGTCCCAAAATCTCCTCGGCCTCCTTTACAGCAACTCAGTCCTCCAAAAGACCCATGATTTGTTGCGGCTAAGACCTATTTGGGCAGCGTATAGTTGTTTGCAATTAGGGCTCTTTCTGTCACTGCGTCTAGGGTTATATCTCCCCTCTAAGACTGTGGCTAGGGCATCCTCCTTAGGACTACGTTTTTCTTGCTAGGGCATCATCTCTAGGGCAGCTCCGTTAGTCTCCTTTCCTCTTGCATCTAGGGCTTCATCAGCTAGATTTCTCTTGCCACTAAAACCTTGAACAAGTGGAGAGAAATCAAGAGTGAATTGTGTAGAAATGACTATCAAGTCACCTCCTTTTATACTAAAACATTGAGCACATGTGGGGGTTATTTGGTTGCTGGCCGACCTTAATGAATTGTCTTATAACACAAATAAATTTATAACTCCATGAATACTTATGAGAATCGGATGATCTTTAGATCAATCCTACACCTCTCGATGAGAGGGATCCAAGAAAAATATCCACTGCCATATATCAGATGACCCACATGGAGTTCGGCTCTAGTTGCCAATTTTAACACCTACACATCTACCCTATTCTGGGTTGTAGAGCACCTCTCAACGCAATAACAATGTTATATGGGAATAGTGACTTTCAGTGACTTATATTAGTTGACATCATTAGCTTTGACACAATGGTTGGAATATTGACAGTTATGCAACCTGCATGACTTATTCTTCGTATATGTATTTGCATCTAGTGACTTATATTATGATCACGAGGATGACTTGATGAAGCTTGGTTTGATAATTAAATGACAACTTGTTGGCATGATAATAGATTAAGTTATGACTTGATAAATGCTCCACCTGTCACCTGGTCTAAAGAATCTGATACTGTGGTATAAATTATTTTGATATTAGTTCTGATCTGGCATCTAAACTTTGATAAGCTAACTTAGTTGATTTGATTGTACAATATTGATTTATGTAAAACTGAACATATTGGTTTGGTAAAGTGTTATGTTTGCAGAGCATTGTATGAAGCAAGCTCCTCGATCTTGATGTGTCCGCATTGACAGTTATCTGGTGAAATCAAGATGATGTGTTGATCCAAACCTCTACTTCAAAAGTGATCCAAGATATGATTTTTATTTTGGTTTTGGTTTTATATGTTGACGGTCTATTATTGACAAGTAATGAGCCTCAGATGATCTAAGTAAGAGAGAGATGGTTTTTGAAGCTCGAAATAATGAATCATGGCATGAATTGATTTTTGAAGTTGGGAAAAGAAAATCTATATTGCGAAGCTATTGAAGAAGTGTCGGAAAGTGGAAATGCAAATCCTTGGATACTATGATTGAATTTCAAGAAGTTGTGAAGAGATATTGTTGAACTCAACTTGGCAACCGACGGTTGACTAAAGCGTTGATGTTCTGATTGAACACCCACCTGTATATATATGTTAGAATTCATGATTGAGCCACTTCATACACATTGAGATATTTGCATGGAATGAACAATTTTTGGACTAAGACACTCTTCTTGTTATATGTGACTACTTGGATGTACCGATGATGATTGGGATCGTTATTGACAAGAGGGCACATCTTAGTGTTGCCTTAGTATGAGATCTGCCATGATGTTTTTAGATGAGAGGTTCATAGCCTTAAGCACGTCCAAGGTTGAGTACGATGTTGCTAGCATGACTAGTTGTGAGGCGAGATGAAGAAGCTCTTTGGAGAAACGTTTGAGCAAGTTCTAGATATGACATGGATACATTGCAATGACAGAGTGGGAACCGAATGGCAAAGAATCATGCATAAAGTTGGGATTGAAACAACTTCATTGATATAGTGTTGTTGTACGAGACAAGCTTAGGCTTGTGGTTGGCACCCCCTTGAGAGGGAGGATGACTATGGTATCCTTTTTATGATATGTACATTTTGTTCTAATATGATATTTGATTTGATGTCCTGTATGAATAGGAGACAACTACTATTGAGACATGATGATTACCAGATATGAGTGCGATGATATGTTTATGATCTATAGAGAGCAGGACTGGTCGAGAACATTGAACCAGCTTTTCCCCCCTATTTGAAATCCCAGGGTGTGGAATTAGATGGAGGGCTTTTGGGGTTGAGGAATCTCTGGACAATAGCATCGTAGATGTTGCTCCCCTATTTGTTACCCATAGGGTTGGGGTAGTAGCTCACCCTATCTTGGTCTTTGCAGAGTATAACCCAGTTGGCATCATACCCACAACTTGGGCTTGCTGGGATTACCGCTCCTCGTCTGGCCAATGGGTTGAGAGTGTACTTGGGGGTGTACAACCCAAGTTAATTATGATGCAGGGGTTATACAACATGACCCTTGAGGGTCATTGTTGGGAAGATCAGTAGGAAATAAGATCGGTTGAGCAATAGCTCCCCTATATCACCTATTGCTTGATATGGGGTCGTAGATGTCTAGCTCCCCCATGAGATTTTGGGTTGAGATATGCTCCCCGATGTAGTTCCAGGTTGAGATGTGCTCCCTGATGTTATGCTCTCCGATGATGATGCAGGTCGTAAATTTGGCTCCCCGCTGATGTTTCCCAGGTGGTAGCATTGAGCTCCTCGCTGGCAGACATTCCAAGTGGTAGCAGTGGCTCCCCGAAGAATAGAGGGTCGTAGATTGAGCTCCCCACCGATGACAAATTCTTCTTCTTTTAGATTCGAGAATATTCAGCATATAAGTAGGGACAATCAAGAGATAAGCAGGAATAAGCAAGAGATGAATTGAGATACGAGATGATGAGATACTTGAGATTGGATATGATTTGTTGACATGATGCAAGTGGAATTTCCCTAGTTGAGAGGGAGAATTAAAATATGCAACTGCAGTCAAATTCCACTTTGGACATCTCATTTGATGGAGATAATGATTGCATTGAATTCCTCTTTTCGAGAGGACCAAAATTGACCTAAAGATCACTCAAAATGGATAAGGGAAAGTGTACTAATGAAGAAAAGCCACATATGGATATTTGATAAGGTCAGCCCTAAAGCAAAGTGAACACGCTTGGAAGGCTATAAATACAAGCAACATCTACCTCATTTGGATATCATTATGAGACACTCTTCTATCTTGGTTTTTGGCTCACACGGGTTTGAGGCTCGTCCGCAGAGGAACAGGTTAGCTCGAAGATGAAATTGTTGGGTTCGAAGCTTGCATTTCTGTTTTAGGGTTTTGGACTTCAGTCGCAAACATTGGATAGAGAGATCTCGACTGTGGTCGCTCACTACTAAGCTCATCTGTGTGATCGAAGCATCTCAGTCGCACACGCAACTCATCCTCCATGCGACCAACATCTAAGGTTTCGGAATATCAATTGCACACTGCAGTCGCTCACTTGTAGGCTCCAAAGAGCAACTAGAAACTTCTTAGTCACATGCATGACTCCTCTATGAGACCGGGACCTAAATGATGGAATTTCAGTCGTCTAAAGATTCCGCTCAGTGACCACAGTGTTCGGCAGTTGACCACAGACAGTGACAATTCATTACAAGCTTCAGAATCAGGATTTTGAGTATAAGCATGATTGGGTTCATCTCATAGATATTTAGTTGATTTTTGTTGAATAGTTGTATGGATGAAGATATGGATCATTGTACTCTCTTTTGTTGAATCACTGAATGACAATCTAATGAGAAGAAGAATTTGAAAGGGTTTTCCCCATAGTGGGTTTTTCCCTGGTCTCTAACCAATCCTGGTGTTTCTATGTGTGAATGTTTTTCTTCTCTTATTCATTCATGTTTCGTTGCATTGATGATGATGATATTGTTCTTTCTATATAGTTGCATACGTTGTTGAATAATAATGTAAATATGAATAATGGTATGATGTTATAGGGTGAACGTAATGTGTTAATGAGGAAATACAATTATCAAAGCAAAGAACAATATAGCCCTTAGAAAAGTTAACAAAGCCCTAGAGGCAGGGTTGTTGGAATACAAGACAGAGTTCCATATGTCTATGATAACAAAGACTACAATCCATTTGCTTCATTTTTCAGACCAGACATAGAGTGCTTCCAATGTCACAATTTTGGCCATATTGCACGAGAGTGCACAATTGGCATGAAGAGGGCCCCAAGGCAGGCAGGAAAGGCATTCACTACGCAAGAAGATAAGACCACCAGGGTTTGGCAAAGAAAACAAGTTTCACAATGAATTCTCACACAATTGGAAGACATGATGCAGCAGAAGAGCACATTGTGTTGAGAAAAATGGTACCAAGGAAGTGTTTCCTAGGCATTTTTCCTTTTGGCCAAGGGAGACACTTTAGTCACCTTTTGTCTAAGTGACATTATGTGTTTATTAATGTCAAGGAGCCTAAGTACCTTTTAGGAGTTGTGTACCTTGTATTTTTATTTATTAAAAGTCACATGTGTTATTAAAGTGACTCTATGTGTAAAGTACTAAGTTCACTTTATATTATTAAGTACTTTTATGTTTTAAAAAACACTTTATGTGAGAAAAAGTGACCATGGTACTAAAAACATTAAAAGGTACTAGGAAGTCTTTCTAAAAGAAGGGGACCACATGGAGAGGGATCAAGTGGGGGATTGATCCTAGCCATTAGATCTTAGGGATAGGGATCCCATTGTTTCCAAAGAGACAAAAGGAAAAAGGAAGGATTATTCCAATCATAAGGATATTCTTCTCAAAGGAAAGAGGAGAACGCAGGAGGCGGAGTTTGAGAGCTCGTGGAGGAAAGGAGGAAGGTACAGCAGTCTATTCCCTAGAAGGTCGAGTTAAAGCTGAGAGGGAGTTTGAAATTCAAGGAGATAGTCACAGCCATAGTTGCATACAGGTCGAGAACTCTTTGGAGTCAAGTTCAGCAATATTTCTGAGTGAGCAAGGACACAGGGAACATATCTTTCAGCCTGCGTGTTTCTGAAGCAGACAATAAAATTTTTGGGCTACCACCAACGAGAATTTCGGGCTTGAACAGAGATTAAATCAGCGTATTTTTTGAGGGTTGCTTTGGAACATATTTGCTCACACTCAAGGGAGGTTATCTGCTGATAAATTTATAAAAAGACCTGTGTAAGCCTGTTGTGATGAACCTGAGTTTCAAGGAAAAGGGGCACAGTTTTGTGCTTCGATTCCTGTGCTACATGAGCTGATAAGAGGTTGTGTTATTCACTGAGGAAAGGAGACTGTGAGTGCATCAGAATATCAGTCCAAGAACTCAGTGCTTAAGGAACCTTTGTGAAGCAGATCAAAGGGAAGAGATAAGTTAATCTCTTTTTGTATTTTCTGTTGTAAAAATTCCTTGAAGAAGCAAAAATAAAGCCTCCTTTCATATTTGGTTTCCCCCAAGAGGCAGTGCGGTTTTTCTGGGGTCAAGTTTGACCAAAATTAATTGTGTCACTGTGTGTATTTCTCAATGGTGTGCTTGCTAATATTTCTTATATCAGCTGGAAGTTAAATGTTGTAGAGGTAACCTAAAAGTTTCAAGTTAAATGCATGTTAATATATGTATCAGTCATATGTTTAAGATGGACTGTGGTTTTTAAATTTAAGCAAAAACTTGATATTTGTGTGAGCTTCCAGTGAACCTAATTTTTCTACATGGTAACAGAGCTTCCCAAGCTCTAGATCTGAGAAAATACTCCTCAGATCTGAGGAGAAATCAGCTGATATAATAACCAGCAAGCAAACTTTCTGCTAGAACAGTGTGATGCCAACCTAAAACCTTCTTCAGAAACACAAAGGACTGTTTGTTCAGAGGAAGGAAGACTGCCTTGTGTCAGATCTGTGAGAGATCTGAATTTTTGGTGTCGGTTGATGGGTTATGGCGACTGATATAAGGGTAGAGGACAGATTGGTAGGGGCAGAAAACTTTGGTCCCTGGAAGGAGAGAATGGTGATTTTATTTGAGGAGTTGAAGGTATGGGACATCGTGGAGAGTCATGTGCAACCTCCTACAGATCATGTTCAGTGGAGTGAGTTCAATAAGAAGAATGTAAAAGCGAAGAGAATCATTCTCGATGCCATCAGAGACCATATATTCCCTCATGTGACCGGGAAAAGATTTGCCTCCAAGATGTGGGAGTCTCTTGTCACATTACACCAGAGTTCCAATGAGAACAGGAAAATGATGTTGAGGCAGAAGCTAAGAAGCACCAAGATGACCAAGACCAATAGTGTGACCCCATATCTCACCAGGATCTCACAGGTGAAGAATGAGTTGGTTGTCGTGGGAGAGGCTATCCCAAAGAACCAATTGGTTAGGATTGCATTGGACGGATTCACCAAGAAGTGGGATGGATTCATACATGGCATTGTGGCTAGCGAGCACTTTCCAGATTGGAGGATGTGGCATGATTTCATCCAAGGAGGAGATCAAGAGGAGTGCTAAGGCGGGCAGCCAGAGTGGTGGGGGAGGTGAGGAGGAGAATGTCGCCCTTGCAACGAAGAGCAAGAAGAAGCAGAGGTCCACCAGTGGGGCCAAGCACCATAAGGAGGAAAAAAAGTTTGATAAGGACATGAGCAAAGTGAAATTCTTCGCTTGTGGGGAGATGGGTCACTATGCTTCTAAGTGTCCCAAGAAGAAAGGGAAGAAGAAGGATGTGACAGCATCAGCCGAGGTGGAAGAGTTCGCCTCAAGGTTTGAGTCAGAGTTTGCCTTGGTGATGAGGTTAGCCACTAGTGCTACATCCACGAGTGTTTGGTTCATAGACAGTGGAGTATCTTGCCATATGACCGGAGTCAAGGAGCACTTCACAAGTCTTACAAAGGGTATAGACTTGGAGGTGGTGCTTGGAGATGACACCAAGGTCGGAGCAGCAAGAGTGGGGACAGTATTTTTTCAGAGGGAGTCATTACCTCCTTTGAAATTGACAGTTGTTCTCTATGTACCAGCGCTGATGAGGAACCTGATCTTTGTTTCCTGTATTAAGGACAGAGGATATGTCTTGTTATTCTGGGATGGACAGTTGTTGATGTATCCTGTGGGATCTAGCGTGGCATCTGCTAGAGTGATTGGTGTATGTGATGGGAGACTCTACAGGTTCATGTTTAAGCCCTCCAGGACCGTGAGGAGGTCACAAGAGGATGACTGTGTAAAGCAACAGGCTTCTGAAGAGAGGAGCCCACTACAGGTTTCAAGGTCCACAGGTACAGGGTCACAAAGGTCAGAAGAATTACTAGCTTCTGGGTGACAGGATCACTAAGTGCAAAGTCTCTGAGTGCAGGATCTCAAAGTGCAGGATCACTACAGGCCACAGTGGCATCTTCATTAAGGTCACAGGTGTCAAGGGATGGAGATGAGGCTCCCACATTTGTGTAGGAGTCGGGAAGACTTTATGGTACCTTGAAGGAAGCACATGAGCTAGTAAGGGGCAGCAGATCACCAAAGAGGTTTGATGTTGATGTGGCGAGAGTAGTGGGTGATAGGATGGTACCTAGGAGTGAGCATATCCACTTCAGATATAAGGATGGAGTGGTGAAAAATAACTTCCTCGGTAAGAGGGAATGTTCAGAAAAATGGTAACAAGGAAGAGTTTCCTAGGCATTTTTCCTTTTGACCTAGGGACACACTTTAATCATCTTTTGTCTAAGTGACATTATGTGCTTATTAATGTCAAGGGAGCCTAAGTACCTTTTCGGAGTTGTGTAATAAAGTCACATGTGTTACTAAAGTGACTTTATGCATGATGTACTAAGTTCACTTTATATTATTAAAATGACTTTTATGTTTTAAAAGTCATTTTATGTGAGAAAAAGTGACCATTGTACTAAAAACATTAAAGGTACTAAGAAGTCTTTTTAAAAGAAGGGAACCACATGTATGAGGGGTCAAGTGGGGGATTGATCCTAGTCATTGATCTAATGGCTTGAGATTAAATCTCAGCCATTAGATCTCAGGGACAAGTTTTCCATCTTTTTCTAAGAGACAAAAGGGAAAAAGGAAGGATTATTCCAATCATGAAGATATTCTTCTCAAAGGGAAGAGGAGAACACAAGAGGTAAAGTTTGAGAGCTCATGGAGGAAAGGAGGAAGCTACAGCAGTCAATTCCCTAGAAGGTCGAGTTAAAGCTGAGAGGGAGTTTGAAATTCAAGGAGATAGTCACGGCCATAGTTGTGCACAGATCGAGAGCTCTTTGGAGTCAAGTTTAGCTATATTTCTGAGTGAGCAAAGGTACAGGCAGCATATCTTTCAGCCTGCATGTTTCAGAAGCAGACAGCGAAAATTCTGGGTTACCACCAGAGAGAATTTCAGGCTTGAACAGAGATTAAATCAACGTATTTTTTGAGGGCTGATTTGGAACATACTTGCTCACTCTCAAGGGAGGTTATCTGCTGATAAAAACACCTGTATAAGCCTACTAAGGGAGACAGTTTTTTGCTTCGATTCCTGTGCTAAATGAGTTGATAAGAGGTCATGCTATTCGCTGAGGAAAAGAGATTATGAGTGCATCAGAATATCAGTCCAAGAACTCAATGCTTAAGGAACCTTTGTGAAGCAGCTCAAAGCGAAGAGATAAGTTAATGTCTTCTTGTATTTTCTGTTGTAAAAATTTCTTGAAGAAGCAAAATAAAGCCTCCTTTCAAAACTGGTTTTCCCCAAGAGGCAGTAAGGTTTTCCAAGGTCAAGTTTGACCAAAATTAAGTGTGTCACTGTGTGTATTTTTCAGTGGTGTGTGCTTGCTAATATTTCATATATCAACTAGAAGTTAAATGTTGTAGAGGTGCCCCAAAAGTTTCAAGTTAAATGCATGTTAATATATGTATCAGTAATATGTTTAAGATGGACTGTGGTTTTTAAATTTGAGCAAAAACTTGATATCTATGTCAGCTGCCAGTGAACCTAAATTTTCTACACATTGTCAAGGGGAGCCTGTGTAATGGAAGAGATGATGCAGCAGCAAAGCACATTGTTAGGGGCAGCCTGTGTAATGAAAGAGATGATGCAGCAAGAGAACACATTGTCAGGGGGGACCATGTCAAACGAAGATATAGTCAATGAAAAGGACACGTCAGCCACTATTTCCCATTGATGTCAAAGAGGGAGAGAATCTTGGAAAGAAATGCAAAGAAGAAGCATGAAGTTAAGTAGAGCTTATGCAGCACACCAGGTGATGATCGATGTGTTGACATCAATGACAAAGGGGAGATTGTTGAGTATGTTGTCATTGATGTCAAAGCAGGTGCAAGATATTGCCATTTATGTCCTCAGTATGCTGGCATGCGTGAATGAGTAATGCAGTCATGAAACCCTAGCTCTAGGTTTTGGATTCCTTGGAAGATGATCACACCCCACACCTGCCCCGCACTTGTTGATTATGTTCGTCATTATTCTTGCCATAGGACCCCTCTGGGTTAATAGCCCTTGCCATACTAATTCCTACCAGTATGAGGCACATCAGAAGACTCTTTATAGTTTGATAGTTATGCCGAATCAAAGTTGATAACCCCATCTTGTGGTTAAAACCCCATCAAGTATTGATGTGTGGCAAAATTCCTTTTGATTGATCCACTTGTCATGGTCAAAGGATGATAAGTCAAAATTAATTCTAAGATTAAATTTTAGGCTCCAAAGCAAGTCGGTTTCCAAAAAGTGGGATAAATCATTTGGCTCCAAGATTCAATTCAAAAATATTATAGATCGACCTAATTTAATTTTTGGCTCCCATATTTTAAATTTAAATTTCCCTCGTTGTTAAGTCAAGTCAGCCTCTCTAAAAGACCTTATCATCCACTATAAAAGGAGGCTAGTTCTCTTTTGAAAGGCAATCATAGAGACATTGGTCTCAAAAAAAACATTTATGTAGCATCTGCAGCCAAGTAATCTTCTTGGAGGTCGAGATTCTGGAATAGTTTGGGCTCATGATTATCTTCTTGGGTTATGCTTCTGGTAGGGTTTCGTTGGGTTTTCTCAAACCCCTTTTCACAGACAGCTCTAAAGAAGTTCACACTCAGATTCTTGACTATTTCCTGAAGCAGATCAAATTCAACTAGGACTGTATTTTGGGCATACCTCTGCAATGCAAGTTCAGAAAAAATCATTGATCTGAAGGGTTACTCGGTTTGGCTTTTAGCTGGTTCTCAAATTCCTTAACAAATTTCTGAGGCTCTGTAATAATCACAACCTCTTCTGAACACCTTAAATATATTTTTAAAGTTCCTCGTGGTACAGATTCTTGACTATTTCCTGAAGCAGATCAAATTCAACCAGGACTGTATTTTGGGCATACCTCTGCAATGCAAGTTCAGAAAAATTCGTTGATCTCAAGGGTTACTCTGTTTGGCTTTTAGCTGGTCCTCAAATTCCTTAACAAATTTCTGAGGCTCTGTAATAATCACAGCCTCTTTTGAACACCTTAAATATATTTTTAAAGTTGCTCATGGTACAACAAGCCCTATTCTGGTGAAGGTTCTTGGCATGTACTACAAGGTAAATCTTAAGTCTTCTCTGGAAATTTCCGGCACCCTCAAAGGACATGTCTGAAGTTCTGAAGTTAAATGATTAAATGGGCTATACACTCTATTTTGCCTTCTTATACACAGTCTGAAATTAGTTGAGGATAAGACCTAGTTTGTGGACCAGCAACATTCCTAGATTGTTTATGGTGTCAATAGAAGGACAACTTAGAACTTTGCAGAAGGTATTGTAAGGGAAAAGGGCGGTAAAAGTAACCAGTGTTGCAAAGAACATACTAATCGATTTCGCTAGCTACAAAACTGCATTCAGCCCTCCTTTGATGATTGATCTCCGAATTTCAGCACCTATCTACCTGAAGCCCTTCGCATGACTGAGGCTACCTGTGGAGAATTTCGGCCTGCATATCTAAGGTGTCATCCAAGTATTTTTCAGTCTGGTTTAGGGAGATCAAAGTTCGTAATTGAAGGATCTGTAAGGATTGATAAAATGTTGAGCAGTTTCGGCCCTATAATAGAACAAATCTCTGAATAAGATCAAGGTAACATGACATTGATCTAAGTCTATTATGTTGCCTAACCTCAGGTAGTTGTCCCTCAACAGTATACTCAAAAGACATGATCAGATCTGTGTGATTTAGGACGATTCCTGAGTAGCATTGCTAAGGATCTACCATTGTGATCCAACCTTATGTTTAACCTTTGACAGTGGATCTGAAAGGCATGTCTACAGCCCTTCTATAGAGCACCTTTTCTGCCTTAGTGGTGACGTAACCAGTGACCTTGTGAAGTCCTGAGGCTTATGTTTGTGGCATCATGGCATAATCCTGAATAAAGTTTTGAATGTTTCCAGGTATGAGTAGAAGATGTACTGATATTCAAAATACCTATGGGAGGATATATGGCCAGTATTTTTAATCTGTATACAAAGAAACATTTGACAAAAGGAAGCATGATCTCATCACAATTATAGTAACTACCTCAGGGGCCTGTCTAATAAACAAGGGTATTATATTAAGATTGTCGCTAAAGCGCAGATTTGTAATTACACCAAAATTCAGTATACCTGTACTTGCATCATTGTCAGTCATCAAGGATTGTGAAGGGTTCTCATATTCAGCATTAAGAAGGTACCAATGTATGTGGAGCAGAGCATCAAAGCAAACATCTTCAGGCATCTATGGCGCATTAGGCACCAACCTAAGGGCATCTTCAAGGACAGAGCAAAGTATGGCTTTGTTCTGTGACCTGCATACCTAGAGAGTTAAGACTGTATGGCTACTATGAAAAGAAGGTTTCATTGTCACGTATTTTAGTAACAGTATTGAAGCCTTGAGGAAACGACATTCACTGTATATGTGGAGCATACATTGACAATAGAGAAGTTATATTGCAGCTAGGGTTTTGTTAGTGAAGACTGTTGTGTGAGCAAAAAGGTTTTAACAGTATACTGTAGTGGAAGAATTGTATTGCAGACACAGAGATTCTTGTTGTTGCTAGTTGTCCGGCCTATATGTTTGATGTATATTTATGATATTTGATGCCAAGGTTGAACAGTGAGAGTATTGAGGTTGTTGACCTAGGATTTCAGCTGCAGCATTTGTACTGACAGTCGAGATTGGGCAGAGGCATCACATCAACTTTAGATTGCAGCCCGCAGGCATATAGTGACAGTGGTCTTATTGGGGTAAGTTGTAGAGTAGTTTGATTGGTCAAAGATTGTGCATCTTCCAGCAATTCAAGTTTCATAGTATGAAGTTGGGCATCATTGCATCAGCAGTATTGAAGAAGTCCGTTACAGCAGTTGAGTTTGGGCTAGCATGGCTGATTTTATTGAATATCATTTGTAGTTGAGTCATTGTCCTTGGTACGAGAGCCCAAGCTTATTCTTAATCATTGCATGGGGCAGCAAAGTGTTGTGCGGCAAAGTGACTGAGTTGAAGTGCAGCAACATTGTTGTAGAATGTAATAGGGGACTGAAGACCCCTTCAGATTGAACCTGCAATTATCTTCAAACTTAGGGAGCAAATGCTTCCTTCCAGCTTTGCTGATAAAACTCCTGGGAGTATTCTACTTCCTTCCGGTCCTGACTGGTAAATTTGTACGTAACCATACATAATGAAGTTTTTGTTGAGAGAAATCTTTTGTACATTGTCCCTATGATGTTATACTACTTCATGTTTTTTTTTTGTTGAATTGATAAGTTAAAAGAACCTAACCAAATTGTAAAATTAAAGGAAATATTGATTCACCACCCTCTCAGTGTTTCCAACAACATGAACTAAGACAAATATTGACTCATATTAGTAATCATAACAATCCTCATCCTCATCCTCATCGGATAAAGGATTTTTTTTTTTTTTCTACGGACGGGAGCTCTGAGAACCCTAGCGCGCGTGCAGGCCAGCCGCCATCAGCCTCCTGGTTTGCGTTCCTCTTCATTTAGATGGCCCCTCCGGAGGTTCCGCCGGAGGAGGTCGCTCAGCAGCGGGCCTTTTCAGCCCTTGTTAACTCTTTGCCGCCACAACGAACACAACCTGTTTTGACCAAATTTGTTAAAAAAATAAAAGGATTACAAGAGATTTCCCTTCCTCCTGCTCTGCCTAGAATGGTTGCCCTTGCTCTGGCTGAAAAGGGTTTGATAGGGCAATTCACTGGTCTTTGGCCCTCACCTAAAACTGTTCAGAGGTGGGTGGAAAGAAACTGGGCAGACAAAATTCAGGGGAAAATTGCTATTAGATTCTGTGGGAAGGGTTACTTCACCTTCCACTTCGAGACGAAGAATGACAAGGATCTGATTTTTCGCAATGGGCCATATTTTATGGACTCCAGAGGTCTATACTTAAATAAGTGGACGCCAGACTTTGATCCAGAGCTTGATATCCCTAATGCGGTCCCTGTTTGGGTGCGTCTCCCCCATCTTCCATTACACTGTTGGGGAGATGAATCTGTGCGAGCCATAGGGTATGCAGTCGGAAAATATATTGATAGAAGCGAGCCGAAAGACAACATGCAGGCATGCGCCCGAATCTGTGTCGAGGTCGACCTGGGTAGAGGACTTCCAGAAGCCATCAAGATCAAAGTTGATGAATGGTCGCACATACAACAGCTTGATTATGAGCAGATCTCGTTCAAATGCAAGGTATGTCACGAGTATGGTCACTTTGCTAATCGCTGCACTAAGATCATTAATGTGGATAATAATTCTCAAGAACAGCAATGGGAAGTAGTTAAAAAGAAAAAATCAGCCCCCCAGCACCTCTTTACCTAATGAACCCGAGCCATCCTCTCTAAAATCCTCTGCCCCAATTCCATCTCCTCCTCCATCTCCTCTGCCTTTGCCTTCCCACCATTCACCTCCCCCTCCTCATGGTGGGAAACCTCTTCATTCGCCTCCATCTTCCAACCCCTTCCATGTTCTATCCCTCCCTGAAGATGACCCCTCTCCTTCAAACCCACCTGAACAACCCTCTTCCCCTCACTCTATGGCAGCCCTTCCTCCCCTCTTAATTGAACCCATTCCCCCTAGAATCACCTGAAGTAATTCCAAAGATCAGGGATCTTCCCTTGATGGCCAAAAGAAGCCGGGGAGAAAAACATCAAAACAGCATAGGGATGAAAACGCTCAGAAAGACATAGCCCTTGGTCTGCAGAATCCAATAGAGTCTTATATACAGGGCATAAAAGATCAAGAAGTAGCAAGCAGAGACAAGGGAGGCAGAGCACCTCCTCGAACCACAGGCCTGAAATGGTTAAAATCTTTTCTTGGAACAGCAGGGGACTTGGGCACCCCTCCAAAATCAATGCTCTAAAAGATCTAATAGCGCAAGAGAAACCATCCATTGTTCTACTTCAGGAAACAAAACAAAGAGAATCAGAAATCAATAAAATCATTGGGAAGTATAAAGATTACAAAGGAAGCATATGCGAAGCCAGAGGGGCTTTGGGAGGAATAACCACCATCTGGAATCAAAATGATTGGAGCAGGGAAGCTGAGACAATCGACCAGCATTGGATAAAAACTATTCTGCACAATAATATTAGCAACCAGCAGATAATCATCTTCAATGTATATGTACCCAACCATTACAAGGACAAAGAAGCCTGTTGGGAAACTCTTAGCAACCACATCTTGGAAGAAGAGAATAGCAACATCATAGTAGGCGGCGACTTCAACTTAATTTTGCATGCTAATGAAAAGCGTGGAGGTAATTTTCAGCTAGATCCTTTCAGGAGCCAAATGGAAAACATAATGCATTCTGGTGATTTAATAGACATAGCCCCAAAAAATCGCAAGTTTACATGGAGCAACCGAAGGTTGGGCGGCCATAATATCATGGAGAGATTGGATCGATTCTTGGTCAATATCTCCTTCCTATCAACCTTCTCATCAATCAACACTGTTGTTTTACCCTTTGCTGTATCAGACCATTATCCGATTACTCTCGCATTGGATAATTGCTGCGCCCTTGGTCCGCTTCCTTTTAAATTCAATCATATATGGAGCGATCAACAAGATGCCAAAAATATCATCCAGCAAACCTGGAAACAGCATATTGAAGGTTCCCCAGGCTACATATGGGAGAACAAATTAAAGAATGTGCAAAAAGCGTTGAGACATTGGGCCAAATCGTATTATAAGGAGCCTGAAAAAGAAAAGCATGAGCTAAAACTTCAAATCGTTAAACTTCGGAGTACAATAGAGCAAAAGGAGTACTGTCAGAATGAAAAAACCCAAGAAGAAGAGTTGTACAACAAACTGAGCAAAATCAAAAGGCAGGAGGAAGAAAAGTGGCGCATCAAATCACGGCAAATATGGCTAGAAAGTGGAGACAAGAATACCTCCTTCTTCCACAAACAAGCCACTACAAGACAAGTCAGAAACACAATAACTACCATCATGGACAGTGCAGGGAATCAACATATGGAGCAAACAGATATCAAAGAAGCAGCCACAAAACATTTTAAGGATCTCTTATCTGAGGTACAGGAGGAAGAATCCTATGATGATTTGCTTCAGCATTTGCATCCCAAAGTCACAGAGGATCTGAACAAAAACCTGACAGCAGAAATACAAGAGGAAGAAATAGTTGAAGCAATCTAGAGTCTCCAGCCCAACAAGGCTCCTGGGCCGGATGGATTCCCAATCTGTTTTTATAGGGACTATTGGGAACTGATAAAGAAGGACCTCATCAAGTACATCAAGTGGATCCAAAAAAAAGGCAAAATTGGTGGATACACAAATTCTACCCACTTGGCTCTTATTCCCAAGGAGAACCGCCCATCCAATTTCTCTCGTTTCAGACCTATATCTTTGTGCAATTCATCTTATAAAATATTCACTAAAATCATTGCCTCTCGGCTC
>APFE031379324.1:0-10652 GCA_000404065.3 Pinus taeda | reverse complement strand
TGTGATGAATACTGATTTGGCCTTTTGTAGGGTGCGATGAGTGAGGATGGACAAATGTCCGAGATAGTTTGCTAAGTGGATGCCCATGGAATCTTCTAGAAACTTCTCCTATGAAACTTGCCTCTCTGAATTCGCCCAGGGATGAGTAAGAGATCCAAGAAATCTCCAAGTGGAACCAAATGCAACAAGTGGAATGACACCAATCAAAAACCCAAAGATGACTCACACCCTTGCACACATCTATAAATGGATCCCTCATCTGAGAGATCTAGAGGCTGAAATTTTGTAATTTGCAAGTGTTGATAGTTTGTATTTGAGAAAGAGCATTGTATTGTTGGTGTGATCTTTCTTTTCATCAGGTGAAGAGGGCTTTGATGCTGGATCAGACAACTGGGTTGTAATTCTCCCTTCTATTTAATAAAGTTGTTCGAGTTTTCTTCCATATAACTGTGCAATTGTGAATGTTATTATTTATGGATGCCATTGTATGTTCATTATATTTCTAATTCTATAATGAATATGATATAATAGATCAAGATGCTTTGACAGTTCTTTGTTACTGTGTTTCTACAGGTACTCTCCAAGTGGGATAAGTACGGAGAGGAGTTGCAAGCTCTGTCAAGGGGGAGAGAGATTAAGCAAGGAGTTGAGCTGAAGATCCAGGTTGGTTCCTTTGTCTTTCTCTTATCTATTATACATAGAAGAAATCGTGAATTTCTTTAAATTGTTGTTTCTAGGGTAGCTGCCAAACCTAGAGGGCTAGTCGATCTAAAAGACACTAGTTTTCCTAGAAACAATCATGGAAGAAAGTCAATCAAAACCTTGTCGTTCGCAGAGACTAGCGAATCAACCGTCTTTGACTCCAAAAACGAATCCATTACAAGCAAAACGGTCTCGTTTAACTAAGTCTAATTCATCTGGTTTATTTAAAACTTTTGTTTCAACATCGTCAGAGACTACAGTTACTCCAATCATTTCTAGTACATCTGCCTTTGGAGAATAATTTTTGCAGTTACAAGAGGACATTAGAACTAATCCTAGTGTAACAATAGATACTACTATACCTGAAACAACTCCATATAGAGTTGATCCAGGGACTGAAGTTCACTTACCTGAACATCTAGAAGTTGAGTCCCGGAATTCAAAAGGTGTCACCCCTTCGGTATCTGTCACTGCAGAAGCTATACCTTCTTCGACCCCAGAAATCTTTTACGGACCTGATGGTCTACCTCTTCCAACTAGACTGATTGCTATAGAGGAGATAGTAGAGGATCCTCCATCCAGTACCCTGTTACATTTGGGAATTGGGGTTCATTTGTAACATTCTGCTCCTGAGTTTGGTTCTTTTAATCATCCATCATCACAAGTTCTTGTCGAATCGCTAGGAAATCTTTTGGATAGACTAAACATGTCTGAGCAACCATAAACATCTAGGACTGTGTCATCTAATACAACTATGGAAGAACTTCCTGCTGCCATTCCTACAATGTTTACTGGTACACCATATGTTCCAGCTAGTTATCAAACACTAGCGGGAGTCCACTTAGAGGCTACTTCAGCAACATGGTCTGCTCCTATTTATTCATTTGGAGTCACATCTGGTATTTCTTATGTTGAAACTCAGCAAATTGATCATGCATGCCAATATCAATTTGGGCAGACTAGTCTTGAAAGACTGATATACCCTTTGAACACTAGATTGCCACCATATGGAGGGCAGTTTGCTTTTTCATTATTCCCTCTTGGGGAACAACCATATGAAATTTTACAACAAAATTCAGGTCAAACTAGAATTACATCCAATGGTTGGGTACCTGTACTGCCACAGCAACCAAGGGTTGTATATTCAACAAAATAGATCCAACCTGTGTCGAATATTCCCACTACACCCACTATTGTGACTGTGTTGCAAGTACAAGCATTGCCTATTGTGTCTCAACCTCAAGTCTCTCAGGTTGTAATACAATAGCCTCTTGTTTCTACGACTCAATCGCAACCTCAGGTTAGTGTTTCCTTACCTGGAATGACTCAGGCTCAAACGGGTATTATCAACCCACATCTTGGTCAATCTTCCAATATTGGGCAACATCAAATGATCCAACAACCATGGCTGGTACAATACCAACAATCGCAATTCCAGCAAACCCAACCTTAGTTTGGGCTTGGTTAATATCAAACCTACCGAGGACCTGAGCAACAAGGCTTTGTAGGTAATGGGCAGTCGCATTTTCAAAACGGTTATCAACAACCACATTATATTGGTTATGTCCAACAACCTTATCAAAGTTATCATCATCAGATACATTATGCTGGTATGCAAAGAGCTACTGCTCAGGCGATTCCATCTTATCCTGGGTATGCCTTACCTAACCTGAATCAGCAGTTTCCTTTCGTAGAAACTCTAGAATTACCAGATTTGAACCAGCTAACGAATGATCCAATTGCATATGCCCCTTGGTGGCCAGTGATTCCTCATAAACTTCCCTCTAATATTCCTAAATTCAATGGAGATCCAGGTGAAGATCCATCGAATCACGTAATGACTTTTCATTTGTGTTTCTCATCTAACACTCTGAATGATGATTCAATTTAGCTTCGCCTTTTTTAGAGAACGCTAACTATTCCGGCAACGAAATGGTATATTGAATTGCCTAGAGCTTCGTCTGACAATTTTAGCACCCTTGCCACTACTTTTCTAACCCACTTTTAGTTACCAATTAGGTACGAAATGGGAACAGAACTCCTTACCAATTTTAAACAGACCATGGCCACTCACATATCTGATCATATTCATAAGTGGCGACGTCATCGTCGTATGGTAAAGACATATATTCCTGATCAGCTTTTAGCTGAGTGGTTTATTAAGTCCTTATTTTCGTCTCTCACTGAGGACGTGGTGAAAGGAGGAGTTGTCACTGAAGAGCAAGTCATTGCTCGTGCCCAATATTTAGACTTGATCTATACCCAGTCTAGCACACTCTACGACAAAATTCCTGATGCTCCTAGACCAGAATTTTCCATTCCACCCCTTCCCAAATCAAATAGGGACTCTCATGCCAGCGATGGCGTGATCGGTGCTTCAAGCATGCAAACTACAAGGGCTTTGTCTGGTAAATCTCTTATTGTTTCTAGTCAAAATGCAAATGACAAACGTCTTGCCTTGGAGATTAATGTTGTGTCATCTGACAAAGACAAGAATCCAAAGCAACCAGGGGGCAAGAAGAAAGGGAAAAGTAATAAGAAGAAACAGGAGAATTCGACTCCTGAAAATGTTCTGACAACCCTACTTGGCCAAAGAAACCTCCTCGTTTTCTAGGTTACATATGTAACGAGGAGCATTATACGAAGGATTGTCCACATCGAGCTGAGGTTAAGAAATTTTTAAAGGCTTCAAGTACCTCAGCGGTGTTGACTGATCCATTTCCGAACCCAGAAACTTATCTGGTTGCTATCGATCATGCTTCCACATCCCAAGTGCTTATGTTATCCATCTGAAAACAGAAAAATGATGCTTTGATATTGACAAGGAATAAATATTATGGGAATCCATCGTCGTCAAACAACCAGGCTATAGAACAACCTAGTAGTTTGACAACGACTTCACCAAAAGTTGTTCCACCCATTATTCCTGAATTAAATATAAAGCCGCCAACTGGAGTCATACATAAATCGACATTCAATCCTCGTGCTCGAGCTGCACAGAATTATAATATAGTGGAGGATCTGGCTCAATCGCCATCCACTATGTCGACACTTGAGATGCTGCAGAATTTCCCCTCCCAAAAGTAGGATTTGTTATCAGCAATAGGTGGGATTGATCCCGTGGATTCCAATCTTGTGGCCTTTAATCATAAAGGGTATATTCCTCAATTACCAACCCAACTTGCTATCCTTATACAGGTAAAAGCCCTCAATAAAACTATTCATCGAACAATCATTGATGAGGGGGCACCTACCTGTATTATGTCAACGAGTTGCTGGAAAACTCTTGGTTCACCAACCTTGTCACAATCATCAACAACATTAAAAGCATTCGATGGAAGAACATACACTCCATATGGGATTTTAAGTAACTTGCAAGTTGAACTAGGGGGCAAGACAGTAAAAATTGAAGTCGAGGTTATTGATGGAAACCTTGATTACAATATCTTACTCGGAAGGCCCTGGATCTATGCTATTGCGGCCGTTGTGTCAACATATTTTAGAATGATTGCATTTTCCTTCCAAGGGGGAATCATGATCATTGACCAACTAGCCTTTTTCCCAATAGTTCACAAGCTATTGGAAGCATTCCATTGATCCATGGAAGTTCTCAATCGCTTCAAAATGTTAGAGAAGGTCTCCTAAAAGACCCTTCCTTAATGGGTACTTTTGCCCTCCCGCCTCCAACTGGACTTGCGGAGGTGCCCATAGTGGAAACCTTTCATATGATATCTTCTACATCATCTAAGATTAGGAAGAACTCTAACCATTTTAATAGTGTGGATCACCGTGAGGTGTTGCCCCCAAGCACCATAGAATCTTTGTAGCAATCAATTTTCTGGGCCTGGGCGGCAAACCCAAATCAGCACTCAACGAATGTTTGGATAGATAGGTCTCTAGAGTATGGTACCTCTTCTGATCCTTGGTCTCGTATCCATTCTATAGACGAAGGAATCATCCAGTCAATGATGATAGGAGAGATGCCATGGGAAGATTACCACCATCATTCCCACCTTCATGATAACAATGAAGATTATTCAAGTGACCTTAATCATCCTTCAGTTTTTTATTTTTTATTAAATACTGTAAATACTGTGGATTTCGAGCGAAATCTGTCCAATATTGAAGAAACTATCGCCATTAATATCTCGACCAAACCTAATGTTGTAGAGAATATTCACGTTGGTAGATCATTTTTTCCATCAGAACTGGAAATTTACTGCGCTCTCTTTCGTGAATTCAAAGATGTCTTTGCATGGTCGTATGAAGAAATGTCAGGCATTGACTCGAGAATCATTGAACATGAAATCAAGATGTATCCAGATGTCAAACCAGTACGACAACGGCTTTGATCTGTCCATCTAAATAAAGTTGTTGCCATTAAAGGAGAAGTTGAAAAACTTTTGCATGTTGGTTTCATTTACCCTGTCCCCCTCACTAATTGGGTATCGAATATTGTTCCTGTAATTAAAAAAAGGGACTATTAGAGTTTGCATCAATTATAGGGATGTAAATCAAGCGTGTCCAAAGGACAACTATCCTACACCCTTCATCGAACAGATAATTGATGAATGTGCCAGAAGCGAAATCTTTTCATTCATGGATGGATCTTTCGGATACAATCAAATCAATATTCGCCCATAGGACTAGTCAAAGACTACATTTATATGTCCATGGAGCACATTTGCATATCGTAAATTACCTTTCTGTTTGAAGAACGTAGGGGAAACTTTCCAGAGGGCAATGAATTATGCCTTCCATGACATCAAGCACATCATTCAACTGTATCTCGACGATCTACCAACTCATTCGCGAAAGAAAATTGATCATCTGTAACATTTGAGAACCATTTTTCTACGTTGTTGACACTACAAGATACGAATCAATCCACTCAAGTGTGTGTTTTGTGTTGGTTCTAGTCGGTTACTTGGTTTCGTATTTTCTAAAGATAGAATTCAGCTCAACCCATTTAAGGTTCAGGCACTCCTTGACATGCCTCCACCTTCAAATTTACTTCACATTCAGAGACTCCAAGGGAAAGCTAACTTTCTGAGGAGCTTCATTTCACTTTACGCTAAACTCGCTAAAGGTTATACACGTCTTTTGAAAAAATGAGTACCCTTCCATTGGCATCAGGTCACACAAGCTTCCTTTGATGCTTTAAAAGATTTTGTGAAAAAAGCATCATTAAAGTACGCCCCTCACTATCAAAAAGGCTTTATCCTGTATCTTGCCACTGCAGATACAACCATCACCATGGTTTTAGTGCAAGATGTTAATGGAACAAAACATCCTATTTATTATTTAAGTCGCAATCTTAATGATATAGAAAGCAAGTACTCTTATGTTGAAAAGTTGGCTTTAGCAGCCGTTCAAGCAGTACAGAGATTTCGACACTATGTTCTCTTTCTCAAGACTACCGTTGTGTCAGATTGCAACCCTATGACTTACATTCTGTCACGTCAATTACTAAGGGGCAAATATTCCAAATGGATAGCAATTTGCAAGAGTTTGATCTAGAATTCACCAAATCCAAATCAAAGAAATCTCTGGTCTTTGTGGATTTACTTTGTGACCTTCCCTCGCCATCCAACGATTTGACATCCAAAGCATCAATCATGGATGAGACTCTATTTCTGATATCGTCAAGCGATCTGTGGTATGGGGATATACTGGTCTATCTCCAAACCCAAACTTTTAGGCCTAACACCTCTCACTCTGAACAGCGGCGTACTTGATACCAAGCCAAGGATTACCTGATCGTTGGTGATACACTTTACCGTCGTGGTGTCGATATAGTTCTACGAAGGTGCCTCACGCATGAGGAGGCTGAAAATTTTTTGAATGATTGTCATTTAGGTGCTTTTGGGGGGAATCTATCTAGTTACGCTATTGTACAAAAGATCTTACTAGCTAGTTACTTCTGGCCCACTATATTGAAAGATTGCGTAATTGCAGTCAGAAGTTGCCATGCTTTTTAGATGTTTAATTGCAAAACCAGATTACCACCTGCACCACTGCATCCAGTAGTGATCCAAGTGGATATTGGTGGCCACCCGCTAATTCGACTTGGATCCCCTCTAAGTGCTTCGTGCAGTTTTTTTCAGTTTCCTTAATTATAGCACAATTTACTATTTTTAGCAGTTTTTCGGGTCCTAAACTTCCGGAGCCATTTTGAGGCCCTAAACGACGTTTTTTGGGAAATCTACCGCCAGCGATTTTTCGTGACTAAAAATTCGTCTTTTCCGTCGTAGTCCTCGGAGAGATCTTTCCAACGGGCTATCATGCGCGTCAAACGGAGATAAGACGACCAATTCGCGACCCCGGGAAGTTGATGTACCAACTTACCCAAAAACGGGGCCCACCATTTGGCGTTTCTTCTAGGGTTAGGTTTTGGATTGTGAAGGGTTTTCCATTGTTTCTAAAAAATAAATAGGCCTTCGAGCCTCATTGTAAGACAGTTCGGAACAGTTCAGAGGCATGTAGCAGCCACATCTCTTCTCAGAGATAAGCTACCATCGCCCTAGCTGGTTTATTCCATTTCTGGTTGTAAGCATATTTCAGTATTTTCCATTAATGAAATGAAGTATTATTTCCGCTGCATCTTTGTGTATATGGTTATCTCTGTAATTTGTTGCATTCCTGTTTAAGTCTGGATCATCTTTGCCATTTCTCCCTTGCTTACCTCGCTTTAAACAACACCTGTAAAGTCAAAGCAGCATAATACCATCAAATCATAGATATCTACAATCATAAACAATATAGGACCAGATATATATTGACCACACAAATGCATATATCAACTCAAACATACAAGAATGTGGAGGAAAACTCAAACAGCTTTATTGATAGAAAGAGTACAAGAGAAGATTACAACCCATTGATCTAACCCAATGCCATCCTCCCATCATGAAAGCCCTTCTTCACCTCATGAAAATCTTAGATCACCCAACACTATGATGTTCCACAAAGAAACCAACAACACTTCCATACAAATTACAAGATTTCAGCCTCCTGGATCTCTGGGATGAGGGATCCATATATAGATTTTTGTAGGTGGGTGAGCCAGCTTCTGGGATTTTGATTAGTGTCCTCTCTCTGATAGTTCTTGGTTCCACTTGGAGATTTATGATCTCTTACTCATCCCTGGGCGAATTCAGAGAGGCAAGTGTCAAATGGGCAGTTTCTAGAAGATTCTCTGGGTTTCCACCCAGGCAACTGCTTCTGCCATTTGTCTGCTCTCGCTCATCGCACCCCACATAAGGGCTTTTCAGTATGCATCACACTTTTTACATGTGGCAGTTGAGATACATCGCACCCTTAGCAATGAGCAGCCTGTATGGTCCAGTTTTGACCAGTTCTGAGCAGTTTTTCATGGAGAACTTCTGGGAGATGATGTAATCAGCTGACCTTGCTCCTTTATGGTATGAAACAACACTTTTAGGGACTTAGAAGCCCTTGGTTTATGGACATATGTGATTTGGGTTGCAGTGCCCAAATATGTCTATAACACGCAACACACGCTGCATAGAGTTGTTCATTGGGTAGTCCTTCCTCCAAATTTTTTGGCTCCTCACCATACTCAATTCACGATAGGTGATTTAGACCTACATTCAGGTGGCCCAGCTTCACGATGACCTCAAATTCATATTATTGAAACGGTAACAACCATCTACAAATGCACCCCCCCAACACAGGCTTATTCACTAAGTATTTCAACACGGAATGATCAGTATACATTTTAAAGTGCCCGACCCATTGATGGTGGCGGTATTTCTGGAGTGTGTATACCTTCGCCAATCCTTCATTCTTGGTAGTAGAATAGTTCTTTTCTGCTTTGGACAACCGTCGACTTGTGAATTTAATGGGGTGATCAATGCCTTCCGTGCCTTCCTGCATGAGTACAACACCTAGCGCGATACACGACGCATCAACATGGACATGAAATTCAATGTCCCATTTTGGGAAAACCAAAATGGGGGTGGACGGCATTTTTTCCTTGAGAATCTCCAAACTTTTCTTACCATAATCATTCCAAAAATATGTAGCGTATTTTTTCAACAGATGTTCCATTAGTGCCATGATTTTTGCATAGCCCTTAATAAACTTGTGATAGTAGCTAGTGTGCCCCAACGCGGTGCAGAGTTGTTTGACACTGTGCGGTGCTTGTAGATTGAGTATGACATCAATCTTCATAGGGTCCACCATTAGGCCTTGTTTGCAGACCACATGGCCGAGCAAGTTTCTGAAGGGGATGAGGAAAGTGCACTTCTTAAGGTTCAGCGCAATCTGGTGTCATTGGCACATATCGAGCATCAACTGTAAGCTTGTGATGTGTTTCTTGACTAGCCTAAATACAGTCCAATCATCAAAATAAACTTCCAAAAACTTATGGATGAATTCCTTGAATGTGACCACTACTACACGTGAAAATATCACTGGAGCATTCTTTAACCTAAAGGGCATAACAGTGTATGGAAAACATCCCCATTTAGTTGCGAAGGTAGTCTTGCTTCTTTCTTCCGATGTGATCTTGATCTGATGGTACCCTAAGAACCCATTCGTGAATGAGTACGCTTCATGTCCATAACATTCTCTAGGACTTCATCTGTAAATGGTATCAGGAATGGGTCATGAATATAGGCATCATTCAGCTTTTGGAGGTCCACGCAGATTCAAATTTCACCCTTCTGTTTTTTCTCCTGCACTATCATAGGACTCACCCAGTCAAACTCCTCCACTGGTTCAATAATTCCTGCTACCAACATTTTTTCCAATTCTTTGCAGACCTTTTCCTTATACTTCAGATTCAAACAATAACAATTCTCCTTAACTGGCTTCGCATTCAGTTTCAGAGTTATCTTCATCATTCCTAGGTCACCGAGGATCCCTTTTAACTCCATGATTTTGGTCAGGAATAAGTCTTGATATTCATGAAGTAACTCGATGACCTTATCCACTATGGCATCATCCCAATAGTCCCCAAGCATCGCATACTTCGGCTCCTCATCTGTACCAATGTTTACCTGCTTCGTTTTCAGTGGTGCGGTGATGTCAGGTTCCTCGATCGATGGTCGGCGAACTTCATGACTTCCCTCTATTTTCCGAATATTGATGTTTTGGGGGTGTTACACAGTAAATTGTCACTGTCTCCCTGTCAGTCTCCCTACTGTGTCATGAAATCAAATCCATCATCCTCATGCTCTCTGAAATGGCCAAAAAACCCTCTTTTCCAAAGTTTATTGGATCATCGCGACTGTTATTGAAATAACCGCGCTGACTGGCGGATGATAGTGTAATTGGTGTGCTGCCAGCGTGGAAGCACACGGGTTTTCCGCGCTGGTCGAATTTCATAGCCAGTGCCCCCTCCGCTTGTATAAAATCACGCTGACCAGACCTCTTCTATTTTTGAGATGCGATGCCAGCGTGCCAGCCCAGTTATGCACCCACACTGATCCTGTTTGGGCGAGTTTGTTCTAACAACCAGCCTTCTAGATGACCTGGTTGTTGGCTTTGTAAAGGTCGCCCTCCTTTCTATGGCATGTCTGTTCGCCTGATAACCCACCTTTCTTGGGGATAAGCTCATCCTTTCATTATTCATGGAGACTCCATCTCCTATATAAGCCTCCACCATTGCCATGAGCAGCTAGTTTTGGACATATAGACTTTGACATAGAGGAATTCATAGTGCATTAGTGCTGCTCTTAATAGACATTTGGTGTGTTGTGTGTGGATTGCTAGAGAGCTTAAGGAAGGTTATGAAAGTTTGTTGCCTTGTGTGAGAGAGAGAGTTGTTTGTCTTGGGAGATCTACCTTCAAGGGTGAATGCTTATGAGACATGTTGGCTGGACCCTCTAGAGAAGGACTCAGTGTCAGAACATTGGTTGTACCTTTCTCTATTTCTGCATTAGATAAACGATATATGAATACTGTTTATGGTTCCAATTCTC
>APFE031379318.1:131938-144657 GCA_000404065.3 Pinus taeda | reverse complement strand
TTGTAAGCATATTTCGGTATTTTCCATTAATGAAATGAAGTGTTATTTCTGCTGCATCTCTTTATTTATGGCTATCGCGTCTCTGTATGTATGGTTATCTCTGTAATCTATTGCGTTCCTATTTAAATCCGGATCAGAAATGCATTTATTTTACTTAGTAATTTGACTTCTAAATTTATGTAAATATAAATGTTGCATTCAAAGAAATATAAGGTCAAAGATCTCAATGGATACTAACACATTTCACTATGTAATGTTATATATAAAGTCATTACAAAAATCATTCCCAATAGGCTTAAACCTCTTCTTCCAAGGCTCATCTCGCTGAAGCAAATAGGTTATATGTCCAAGGTCACTAAATCCTAGATGGCATCATGATTGCTCATGAAACTATCCACTCTCTAAAGCTCTCAAAAAAACCTAGTATGTTGCTCAAATTAGATCTCTCAAAACCTTCAACAAGCTCAACTGGCAGTACCTCTTCAACATTCGTAAATCCTTTGGATTTGATCAAGAATGGCTCGAGTGGATTAACATCCTGATATTGCTAGCCTTCTTCTCTATCCTGGTAAATGACCCCCCTACCAGCCCATTTAAATCCTTCAAAGGTATATGATAAGGAGGCTCACTTTCACCTTTTTTGTTCATATCATTAGCGGAAGGGCTGAGAAGAGCTCTCAAAGCAGCTAAAACTGAGAACAAAATCAAAGGCCTTCATTCATTTGGATCGAACCTTCCACTATCTCATCAACAATATGTTGATGATACAATGAACATGGGTTACCGTCTACGAGGCAAGGGGTTTCATGCACATTTTGGACAAATTTGCTCAATATTTAGGACTATGGAAATCAATAAAATTAAATCTCAAGTATATTTTTTAATACTCAACTCCTTATTCAGAGATATATAGCAAGAATCTTTAGGTTCCAAATTAGAAATCTCCCCTCGAAATAATTGGGTGCTCTGTTAGTTGATAGCCATGTTAAGTGGAGTTTATTGGAGGAACTTTTAATCAAAATCAGTAACAAGTTGTCCAGTTGGACATTTTTCTCCCTCAATGTAGCTAGATGCTTGGTACTTCTAAAAGAAACTCTTCGGTCCCTCCCCATTTACCTTTGCTCTATGCTCATGGAACTGGCCTTGATCTTATAGGAAAATTTTCGGCTACAATGCTCTTTCCTCTAGGGAGGGATTAACATTGGAAAGAATTGGTCCCTAATTGCATGGGACAAATCCTATTTGCCAAAAATTAAAGGAGGAATAGGATTGCATGACCCCACCACCATGGCTAAATTCCTAGGAGCAAAAACATGGTGGAGATGGATACAAGGAGGCTCAAATCTACGGAAATGCATATGGCATCATAAATATGCCCCTCACACCTCCCCTTAGCATCTCGTCCAAATACATTTCCCCCTCTCTGGCTCATCTATATGGAATTGGAAAAAAAAGGAATTCAACTAATTTAGTAACATTGTTTTTGGGATGTAAAGGATGGGTACACCACTCTATTCTGGGATGAGTCATGGAAACAAATCCCTAATCTATAGCATCAACAATAGCTAGATAACCTACACCTACAAATGACTTCTTGAGGTCTAATAACGATTATTAACTACTTGACTGACCCTAGCACAAGTCAATAGGGAAGGCAATGGCTACCGCAAGAAGAATGTCATCCCAAGCTAGAGGATGAATTATGGATTCAATTATGGTGTAACCTCCAACAACGATTAATCCATATGTAGAAATTATGTGTAGATTTGTAACTGCTTATGAAGTTTTAATCAAAATCACAAGATACAAACCTACTCTACTACTATGCAGACTTTAATTCACAATTTAGAACAAAAATCTCAGACATGCAATAAGAAATCATACACATGCAAATAGTATTTTTCTTGGGGAAATCATATATAGTAATTTCTTATGATTTTGGCAAGAACCTACTAATTTCTTATGATTTCGGCAAGAGCCAAGACTCACGGATAAGGAGAGTCTACTCCTTGAGCCGCACACCATAGCAAGATAATATATTCAATGTGATTTGAACCCTGACCTCGTGGGTTTCACCCAAAAAACCCACCCACCTCACCACACATGATTATATAATAGTCCCACCCACCTCACCACACATCACTATATAGTAGTCCCACCAATTCTACTAAGTAACAACCTATATGATTTAAAATCAACTATCATAAATGTTATCTAAATTATCCTTTCATAATTATCAATTTACCAATTACTATTAAATAAACATTAAAAAAAAAGCAAAAACAAAACAAAAAACACATTAATTAAAAAAAAAAAACTAAACAAAACTAAAAAAAGCAAAAGCTAAAAAAAACCTGCCTTATATTTAAGAATAGTTTCCTTGCTCCAAACCCATATTTGGACTTTTTCATAGATTCTTTGCCAAGACCATACTTAAGTAATAAATATCTTTTTTGCACCATATAGAGATTTGCGGTTGGCAATATATACCATTTAATATCTACGACAGTGATGCTCTTGACCCCTTACTTGAATACATATTTCTTGTTCAATCTATGAGATAATTGGATAATATCTCATTCACTCCTTGGTGATTTAGTGTAAAAAGAAATTAAATTAAATTAATTTTTTAATTATTGTTTTTTTTTTTAATTTAGTTGAAAAAAATGAGGTGTAATTTTGATTTGTGTTATTTATTCAGGTTTTTTTATTATATATATGGATTCAGCATCGAAAAATCTTTAAAAGCATTTTGATTGTGCAGGGTTATCTATCAAACTTGTGATTTCAATAAATTAGTGCCAAATTTTAGAAAAATTAAATTGGAAAAACGCACCAGAGACACTTCCAAAAAATATCACTAAAAACAACTAGTTTTTTTTATGTGTCATTCATCTAAATGACATTAAATATAACAAAAATAAAATTAGTTTTTTAATGTGTCATTAAATATAACAAAAAAACATTAAATATAGCAAAAATAGAATTGAAAGCTTTAATATTATGTGACTTTTATTATTGAATTAAAAAATAGATTAAATATATAAAAATAATAAATAATGAATTAAAAAATAAAATATTAATGTATTATAATGTAAATTTTGACCCATGGTATTCATGTGGAATATAGTTTATTTTAAAAAGAAAATTAAATCAGCGTAGATCCATCTTAACTTTGGATCTACCAAGGGCCAAGAGGGATCAAATTTGCAAATCTCTTTTAGAGTTAGAAGAGACAAAAAAAACATTAAATATAACAAAAATAGAATTGAATGCTGTAATATTATGTGACTTTTATTATTGAATTAAAAAATAGATTATAATATATAAATTAATAAATAAATTAAAAAGTAAAATATTAATGTATAATAATGTAAATTTTGACCCATGGTATTCATGTGGAATATAGTTTATTTGAAAGAGAAAATTAAATCAGCCTAGATCCATCTTAACTTTGGATCTACCAAGGGCCAAGAGGGATCAAATTTGCAAATCTCTTTTAGAGATAAAAAAGATTGGATCCCTCTTGGCCCTTGGCAGATCAAAAGTTAAGATGCATCTAGGTTGGTTATTTAATTTGAGTGTTAAGTTAGAAAAAAAGCATTTAAATTAGGGTTTATAATTGATTTGATTTCTTTTATTAAGCTATTAACGATTATAGTTTTAAAGATGATTTGCTATATCAAATTTAAAATAAAATAAAATAAAGTAAAAATAAAAATTACTCTTATATATATATATATATATATATATAATTTTCTTTTTTTGTTTTTAAAGATTGTCCACTATACACATACAAATTTCAATAAATGCTAAATTAACATTGCTAATTAACATCATGCTTAGTGTTTGATACCACCCAACTCGCAAATAAATTGTTTACTTAACTAAGATGCTTGATCTTTCTTAATATTATATTATCCAATTTATTCAACCATATTGAAAAAGTTATATTTTAAATATAATTCATATTTCAATATATTTATTAATATAAATTAATATTTTCAATATAATTATATTATAATTCATAAATTAATGTTTAAATGTAATTTTTGTTATAATAAGTTTAAATTAAAATATTATTTTAATTTAACCAAAAATTTAGATTAAAATATAGATTTATATATTAGTAATTTAATTTTCACTATACCTTAAACATGATGATGCAAGACTATTTGTAAAAGATACCAGTGCAAGTACAAAAAGTGAAATGCTTAGGAGAATAAAATGATCTAAAGAAAAGAGAGTACATGTTATTTTTCTTTTTAACATGAAGTTGGCATGTTCTAAAGATACTAACATTAAAAAAAACCCTTAAATGTAATAGATTTATGCCTCATAAAAGCACCAACTTGTAATGTGGAGAGTGCAACTAAGTTGTACAATTTTAATATAGAAAAGAAGAACTATGTGACTAATGAATGCATCTAAATCGAAAGAGAGAGCTCATGAAAAATTAAATAGAAAAGGTTATCCATGGAAGTAGATATTAGGACATACACACATTACCAAAATAAAAGACCATGTTAAAGGCTAAACAAAATAACATATGCATGATAATAAAAACTATAATGCATGAGAGAAGATGATTGCATGCACAAAGTTGAAGTGTGGAAGATAAAGATAAGTGAATGATTGAAACCCCATAATGTTAAATGTTTAATGAATAAATTGTTAAGGATAGGAACAAGAAAAGGAAAAAAGGATTGAACCAATAGAGAAAAAGACATAATCTAGTAGGTAATTTCAGAAATCGCATGTTTTGTGATCGGTATAATATGTGGTGGTCTTTTCACTAATGTTTTATGTTAAAGTTTTATCATTTGAAGATAAATTTATCAATATATTAATGTTTATTATGACGATTAGAGTTAAAAAAAAAATAAAAAAAATAAAAAGAAGATAATCTATATAAAATTAGTATTTGCATATTACTATATAAATAAATGTTGATGGCGTTAAACAAAGGGTGGTGACATTAGACAGATGGGAGACCTGTTCAAGATTCTATCAAGGACGACAAATCTAAAGAGTGTCATGAGGATAAACTTCACAATAGAAAATGCATTCAGTTTAATAATTAATAGTATCCATATAAAATAATTAATATTATGCAACATTTTATCACTAAAGCATGATATTTATTGTTTCTTAGAACTCATCAGCGTGAATGAAAGGATGATATTTATCTTTTCTTAGAACTCATCACCATCATCCTTAATTAAAATGATTTAGGTATTATTAGTTTGAAGGATGATTGGTGGTTTTATAATCCTAACCATAAACTCTTATTAAAAAAAAATTATGATAAAATTGTCTAATTTACTTGATAAGATTAAATTCATTTTAAATAGACATTAAATAAGATATATTTATTTATGTATTTATTTATGAAAAAATGAATTTCTTTTACTTAGTAATTTGACTTCTTAATTTATGTAAATTTAAATGTTGTATTCAAAGAAAGATAAGGTCGAAGATCTCAATGGATACTAACATATTGCACTATGCAATGTTATATATAAAGTCATTACCAATAGGCTTAAACCTCTTCTTCCAAGGCTCATCTCGTCGAAGAAAATAGGCTATGTCAAAGGTCACCAAATCCTAGATGGAATCATGATTACTCATGAAACTATCCACCCTCTAAAGCTCTCAAAAAACCCTAGTATGTTGCTCAAATTAGATCTCTCAAAAGCCTTCAACAAGCTCAACTGGCAATACCTCTTCAGCATTCTCATATCCTTTGGATTTGATCAAGAATGGATTGAATGGATTAACATCTTGATATTGCTAGCCTTCTTCTCTCCTGGTAAACGACCCTCCTACCAGCCCATTTAAATCCTCCAAAGGTATATTATAGGGAGGCCCACTTTCACCTTTTATGTTCATATTAGTAGCGAAAGGGTTGAGAAGAGATCTCAAAGCAGCTAAAACTAAGAAAAAATCAAAGGTATTCATTCATTTAGATCAAACCTTCCACTATCCCATCAACAATATCTTGATGATACAATGGGCATGGGTACTCTCACCATCTATGAGGCAAGGTTCATGGACATTTTGGACAAATTTGCTCAATATTTATCTATGGAAATCAATAAAATTAAATCTCAAATATACTTTTTAATACTCAACTCCTTATTCAAAGATATATAGCAAGAATCCTTAGGTTCCAAATTAGAAATCTCCCCTCGAAATAATCGGGTGCTCTATTAGTTGGTAGCCATGTTAAGTGGAGTTTATGGGAGGAACTTTTAATCAAAATCAATAACAAGTTGGCAAGTTGGACATTTTGTTCCCTCAATGTAGCTGAATGTTTGGTACCTCTAAAAGAAACTCTTCAGTCCCTCCCCATTTACCTTTGCTCTATGCTCATGGCACTAGCCTCGATCTTATAGGAAATTTGTCTACTACAACGCTCTTTCCTCTAGGGAGGGACCAACCTTGGAAAGAAATGGTCCCTAGTTGCATGGGACAAACTCTATTTTCCAAAAATGAAGGGAGGAATAAGCTTGCATGACCCCACCCCCATGGAAAAAGTCCTAGGAGCCAAAACATGGTGGAGATGGATACAAGGAGGCTCAAATCTATGGAAATGCATATGGCATCAAAAATATGCCCCTCACACCTGCCCTTTAGTATCTCGTCCAAATACATTTCCCCCTCTCCAGCTCATCTATATGGAATTGGACAAAAAAGGAATTCAACTAATTTAGCAACATTGTTTTAGGGATGTAAAGGATGGGTACACCACTCTATTCTAGGATGATTCATGGAAACAACTCCCTAATATCCAATATCAACAATAGCTAGATAACCTACACCTACAAATAACTACTTGAGGTCTAATAACGATTACTAACTACTTAACTGACCCTGGCACAAGTCAATCGGGGAAGCAATGGCTATCACAAGAAGAATGTCATCCCAAGCTAGAGGATGAATTATGGAGTCAGTTATGGTGTAACCTCCAACAATGATTAATCCATATGTAAAAATTATGTTTATATTTGTAACTACTTATGAAGTTTTAATCAAAATCACAAGACACAAACTTACTCTACTACTATGTGGACTTTAATTCACAATTTAAAACAAAAATCTTAGACATGCAATAGGAAATCACACACATGCAAATAGTATTTTTCTTGGGGATATAAAACTGCTAAAAACCCCAATGACTACTTACATTAATATGATAAATAGAGATGTATTACAATTTCTTTTCTCAACTGAGCTCAACCAATAAGTGCATAACCTATCCCTTTGCTCACTAAGAAGCTCTAACCAAAAATTAGTCAATTTCTGCCTTTGCTTTAGCCCCTATTTTCTTGTGCAATTCCTAAGGAAATATGCCCCTATTAATTAGGAATTTCCTCCAAAATTCTTCCACAATTCCTCAGGGTTGATCACCTGACCTCATGCAACACCTGTACACTCAACTAGTTTAAAATTTTTGGTTAAATTCCTTGGAAACTCCGCCACAACTGGGAAACTTGTATTATTGTTAGGTAAAATTGACTCGGGGTTTGAGTCAAGGTTGACCTGGTTAAATAGTAGTGGTTTTGGGCACATGGTATAGTGTACCCATGGTATTATGTTCTGTAGTATTGCATGTAATGGAACCTATAAAAAGTTGGGAATACTTCATTGTAATGTAGGCCTGGAGGTGAGTGGTGAAGGCTCACTTGGTCGGATTGGTCAAGGTTTTGGCCAATGCTAATGAGATCTCATTGGGTTGGTTTTTTCCTCAGATTTGGGGTTTTCCTGGATAAATATTATGTGTATAATATTTATGTGTATTGTTGCTGGTTATTTTATTATTCCTCTCTGTAAATCTCGGTAAATCTTAGTAATAATTTATTTATTTGATGTAAATTTCTTAACAATTGGTATTAGAGTCGAAGGCCTATTTGGATGATAAACTCACAAGAGAGAAGGGTTCCTAGTTCGAGTGGGAGCAATGGAGGAAGATGGTAGGTTTAGGGTCAAAAAAATTAACAACCAAAACTACTAGCTACGGAAGATGCAGATGGAAGATTACTTGTATCAGAAAGATCTATACCTACCATTGAGCGGAAAGACAAAGAAGCCAACAAGTATAACAGACACAGAATGGGATATTCTCGACAAAAAGGAACTTCGAACAATATGATTGTGCCTAGTAGCATCGATAGTCTTTAATATTACAGAGCAATGGAACACATAAAATATATTGCAGAAATATAAACACAAAAAACATATAAAATAAGAGAGACACAGATATACGTGGTTCACCCAATTTGGGCTACGTCCACAGAGAAACAGCCAATCCTTCCTTTTATATTATCTAGGAAAATGAAGAGATACAACCTACAACAAATCTGTTGTAATTACCTCTTCGCTCTCAATCTCCTCTCTCTTCCTCACTCAAAATACAGATCTACATAGACACAATACAATTCCCTCATATATAGCGAGGGGTTGCCTTCTAGGGAAAAAACCCTAAATTAAACATAACTTCTACCATCAAATTTCTGCCTAATGAACGGCCCAGATTAACTATGAAATTACAACATTTTACAAGGCAATTTTACATCTATGTTTAGCTTCGAGGGCGCTAGCCCCTAGACCCCCCTAGTGGCACACATTTGCAGGCGGCGTTGCCTCCACATTATGAACTGGGGTCCAATGTGGAAACACCTCTGAATAAAGAAGATAATCAGGTTCCACACCCAACAATCTCCCACTTGGAGACTAATTATAGCAACTCCACCACTCCTTCATTTGTTGGACAATGAATCCACTTTGGACTTGGTTGTTTCTTATCTTCATCATCATACTTGAAAACCAATTGAAACCGAGCAGAATCTCAGTTTCTCCTTGGTTACAACTTTTGTTAACATATCTGCAGGATTTTGGCTAGTGTGTATCTTTTCTAGCTTCAACTGTCCATCTTCCAACACTACTTCTAATAGCCTGCCCAACTTCTACTTCTTACCCAATTCATCCAGAAACCTTTGTGACCAAATCATTTCTTTACTAGCCTATGTAGCGGCAACATACTCTGCTTCCATCGTTAAGAGTGCAACAACACTTTGCAGTTTTGAAACCCAACTGACAGTTGTTCCACCTACAGTAAACACATACCTTATGGTGCTCCTCCTATTATCTCTATCACCCACCATATCTGCATCAACATATCCCTATAGAGCAATGTTTGAACCACCAAAGCATAATTCTTGATATGCGGTATCTCTCAAATACCTGAGAATCCACTTCACCGCCATTCAATGTTCTTTTCTTGGATTGTTCATCTACCTGCTTACAAATCCCCCTGCATGTGCAATATCAGGCCTTGTGCAGACCATTGCATACATTAAGCTTCCAACTGTTGATGCATATGGAACTTTGGACATATAAGCCATTTATTCTTTAGTCTTGGGACACACCTCCTTACTTAGTTTGAAATGGCTAGCCAAAGGTGTACTAACTAGTTTTTCATTCTGCATATTAAATCTTTTCAACACCTTTTGTATGTACTCACTCTGAGACAATGTTAATTTTCGATTCTTCCTGTCTCTAATTATTCTCATACCAAGGATTTGTTTTGTAGCACCCATATCCTTCATTGCAAATGAGTTCGCCAATTTTATTTTGAGAACATTTATTTCCTACATGTTAGAACCCACAACAAGCATGTCGTCTACATACAATAACAATATAATATAGCTGCCATCATTTTTCCTTTTGAGGTAAACACAATGATCAGAGTGACATCTAGTATAACCTTGTTCAGACATAAACCTATCAAATTTTATATACCACTACCTTAGAGCTTGTTTTAAGCCATACAAGCTCTTCTTCAACCTGCACACTAGTTTCTCTTTCCCTTTTACCTCATATCCTTGTGGTTGTTGCATATATATCTCTTCCTCCAAATCCAAATCCCCATGGAGAAAGGTTGTCTTTACATCTAACTGCTCAAGATGCAAATCTTCAGCTACTACTAGACTTAAAATAGTTCTGATTGAAGTCATTTTAACAACAAGAGAAAATATCTCATCAAAGTCTATACCCTTTTTCTGTGCAAACCCCATCACCAGAAGTCTAGATTTATGCCTTTTTCTACCTCCATCTTCTTCCTTCAATCTGTAAACCCATTTAGTCTGCAATGTTGTTTTACCCATAGGCAACCTAACTAAGTCCCAAGTTTGGTTATGTGCTAAGGAGTCCATTTCTTTTTTCATGGCTTACTCCCACTTCTTCCTGGTTTCTACCTGTACTGCTTCTTCATAGCATCCTAGTTCACCAGAATCAGTCAACAATACATAATATAATGAAGGAGAGTATTGTTTAGGGGGTCTGCTTATCTTGGTAGATCTTTTGACACCACTTTCAGGTGTTTGAGGTGCTTGTTGTTGTTGTGGTTATCGTTGTTGTTCTGGCTGTTGATCATTATGATTTTTAGGCACTTTCACTTTTTCTATGATCTCATCAAGCATTATGTATTCTATGTTTTCTTTTTCCCGTTTCTTTTCCTACATCTGATCCTTATACAAAACCTTTTCATTGAATATGACATCTCTTCTCCTAATGATTTTGTGTTTTTCATAATCATAAAAGCGATAACCAAAATCATTAACACCATATCCAACAAAGGTACATTTCTTTTGACTTTGCCTCAAGCTTTTTCTATTTTCTTTATTAATATGGACAAAGGCCTCACAACCAAAAGGCTTTAAAAAAGAGTAGTTTACCTTTTTTCCTATCTATGCTTCCTCTGGAACACCACCATCCAAGAAACTTGAAGGCCCTCTGTTTATTAGATAAACAGTAGTATCTACAACATCTGCCCAAAATTGTAAAGGCAATCCTGTGTGCAATCTCCTTGCATGCTCCATGATTGTTCTGTTCATCCTTTCTCACACACCATTTTCTTGTGGTGTTCTTGGAACTGTCTCCTCTCTGCGGATTCCATGTTCTGAACAGTACCTATCAAACTCTTTGCTGCAATATTCACCTCCATTGTTTGATCTGAGGCACTTCAATTTCTTTCCTGTCTCAATCTCAACCAAAGCTTTCCATTTCTTGAAAGTATCAAATACATAAGATTTATTCTTAATACGATAAATCCAAGTTTTTCTAGTTGCATCATCAATAAAAGTAACATAATAACGAGAGCCACCAAGAGATGATACCTAAGCAGGTCCCCAATTACAAGCTCTAATTTTTCACTCTTCTTTTCTTTCCCAACTCTAAGAAATCTGACTCTCTTTTGTTTTCCATAAATGCAATTCTCACAGAAGTCCAAATCAACATTCTTCAAACCCGGTAACAAATTCCTTGAGTGAATAATCTTCATCCCCTTCTCACTCATGTGTCCGAGCCTATGATGCCATAATGTTGCATCTGCTCCTTTGGAATTTAAAGCATTAACAGAGTTAGAAATACCATTGCATAAATACAATGTACCAACCTTTTCGCCTTTTCTTATTACCAGGGCTCCTTTGGTGACCTTCCAAGCTTTATCTGTGAAAGTTGTCCCACAACCTTCACTGCCTAACTGCCCTGTTAAAAACAAATTTTTCTTCAAATCTGGAACATGCCTTACCTCCTTTAGTAGCCATTGGTTTCCATTCTGCTGTTTTACAAGAACCTTACCCATTCCAACAATTTTACAGGGTTTATCATCACCCAAACGGACTTGTCCAAAATCTCCTTGAACATAGTCATGAAAGTATTTCGTATCAGGTGTGGCATGGAATGAGGCCCCTGAATCTACCACCCAGGAATCAGTAATATTTTCTAAAGAAAGAATCAAAGCATTTTGTAACACCTCACCTGTCACATTTGCTTCATGATTGTTTTCTTGTTTTGCATCTCCTTCTTTTCCCTTCTGAGATCTACAGTCTTTCTTTAGGTGTCCTTTCTTTCCGCATTTCCAGCACACTATCCCCAATCTGGAATTGGATCTACCTTCCTTGATTTACTGCGATATCCTAAGCTCTTTCCTCTTTCCATTTTTCTTCCTCTAAACTCTTCACTTAAAGCATTACCCGATGTCTCACCAGAGCTTTTCCATCACATTTCCTTGCTAAGGATAGCACCAACAACATCATCAAACTTTAAAGTACTAGATCCAGACACAAAGTTACTAATGGCCATTACTAAACCATTCCAACTTTCTGGCAATGAGCACAAGAATAACAGAGCTCTAACTTCATCATCAAAGTTTACCCTTACAGAACATAACTGACTTGTAATAGAATCAAAATCATTTAAATGGTCTGCAACAAATCCACCTTCCGACATCTTCATATTAAATAACCGTTTCATAAGAAATACCTTGTTTGAGGCCGAGGGTTTTTCATATAGTTTCTCCAACGCCTTAATCAAACCCTCTGTCGTTGTTTTCTTCGAAATGTTGAAGGCGACCGACGCTGCAAGGCACATCCGTATTGTTCCAAGTGCCTTTCTATCGAGAAGGTTCCATTCTTCATTGTCCATATCCTTCGGCTGCTTTGTTTTTCGCCCAATGGTAGGTATAGATCTTTCTGATACAGATAATCTTCCATCTGCATCTTCCACAGCGAGAAGTTTTGGCCGTTCAATTTCTCGACCCTAAACTTACCATCTTCCGCCATTGCTCCCACTCGAACTAGGAACCCTTCTTTCCTGTGAGTTTATCAGCCAAATAGACCTTCGGCTCTGATACCAGTTGTTAGAAAATTATATAT
>APFE031379318.1:110541-131928 GCA_000404065.3 Pinus taeda | reverse complement strand
CATATCCAATAAAGGTACATTTCTTTGATTTTGCCTCAAGCTTTGTTCTATTTTCTTTATTGATGTGGACAAAGGCTTCACAACCAAAAGTCTTTAAAAATGAGTAGTTTACCTTTTTACTCATCCATGCCTCCTCTAGAATACCACCATCCAAGGAACTTGAATGCGCTCCGTTTATTAGATAAAAAATAGTATCTACAACATTTGCCCAAAATTGTAAAGGCAATCCTGCATGCAATCTCATGCACCTTGCACACTCCATGATTGTCCTGCTCATCCTTTCTGACACACCATTTTCTTGTGGTGTTCCTGGAACTATCTTCTCTCTGTGAATTCCATTCTATGAACAATACCTATCAAACTCTTTGTTGCAATATTCACCTCCATTGTCTAATCTGAGACACTTCAACCTTTTTCCTTTCTTACTTTCAACCAAAGCTTTCCATTTCTTGAAAGTATCAAAAGTATCATATTTATTTCGAATACAATAAATCCAGGTTTTTTTGTTGCATCATCAATAAAAGTAACATAATAATGAGAGCCACTGAGAGATGATACCTGAGAAGGTCCCCATACATCTGTATGCACAAGCTCTAATTTTTCGCTCTTCTTCTCTTTCCTAATTCTGAGAAATCTGACTGTCTTTTGTTTTACATAAACACAATTCTCACAGAATTCCAAATCAACATGCTTCAAACCTCGCAACATATTTCTTGAGTGGAGAATTTGCATCCCCTTTTCACTCATGTGCCCAAGCCTATGATGCCACAATGCAGTATCTACTCTTGTACAGGTTAAAGCATTAACAAAATTTGAAATACCATTGCATAAATACAATAGATCAACCTTTTCTCCTTTTGCTATTACCAGGGCTCCTTTAGCGACCTTCCAAGTTTTATCTATAAAATTAGTTACATAGCCTTCACCTCCCAACTTCCCTGTTGAAATCAGATTTTTCTTTACATCTGGAACATACCTTACCTCCTTCAATAGCCATTGATTTCCATTCTGTTGTTTTATGGAAACTGTACCCATTCCAATGATTTTACAGGGTTTATCCCAATCGAACCTGTCCAAAATCTCCTTGAACATAATCATGAAGATGTTTCTTATCAGGTGTGGCATGGAATGAGGCCCCTGAATCTACCACCCATACATCAATAATATTTTCTAATGAAAGAATCAAAGCATCTTGCAACATATCACTTATCACATTCGCTTCATGATTTTTTCTTGCTGCATGTCTCCTTCTTTTCCCTTACAAGACTTGCAGTCTTTCTTCAGGTGTCCTTTCTTCTCGCATTTCCAACACACTATCCCCGATCTGGACTTGGATCTTCCTTTTCTTGACTTACTTTGATATCCTAGGCTCCTTCCTCTTTCCATTTTTCTTCCCCTAGTCTCCGAAATCAAACCATTACCAGATGTCTCACCAGAGCTTTTCCCTTGCATTTCCTCGCTAAGGATTGCACCGACAACATCATCAAACTTTAAAGTACTAGATCCAGAGACAAAGTTACTAATGGCCATAACTAAACCATTCCAACTTTCTGGCAATGAGCACAGAAATAATCGAGCACTAACTTCATCATCAAAAGTTACCCCTACAGAACTTAATTGACTAGTAATTGTATTAAATTCATTTAAATGATCAACAACAGATCCACCTTATGACATATTCATATTAAACAAATGCTTCATAAGAAATACCTTATTTGAGGCCGAGGGTTTATCATATAATTTGGCCAATGTTGACATTAAACCCTTTGTTGTCATTTCCTTTAACATATTAAAGGCTGCCGACCCCGCTAGGCATAGTCATATTGTTCCAAGTGCCTTTCTGTCAAGAATATCCCATTCTGTGTCTATCATACTTGTCGGCTTCTTTGCCTTTCTGCTCAATGGTAGGTATAGATATTTCTAATACAAGTAATCTTCCATCTGCATCTTCCATAGCTGGTAGTTTTGGCCTTGAAATTTTTCGACCCTAAACCTACCATTTTCTGCCATTTCTCCCACTTGAACCAGGAACCTTTCTCTCTTGCAAGTTTATCAGCCAAACAGACCTTCGGCTTTGATACCATTTGTTAGAAAATTATATATTACAGAGCAATGGAACACATAAAATATAATGCAGAAATATAAACACAGAAAACACATAAAACAAGAGAGACACAGATATACATGGTTCACCCAATTTGGGCTACATCCATAAAGAAACAGCTAGTCCTTCCTTTTATATTATCTAGGAAATTGAAGAGATACAGCCTACAACAGATCCGTTGTAATTCTCTCTGCACTCTCAATCTCCTCTCTCTTCCTCACTCAAAATACAGATCGACATAGACGCAATGCAATTCCCTCATATATAGCGAGGGGTTTCCTTCTAGGGAAAAAAAACCCTAAATTAAACATAACTTCCACCATCAGATTTCCACCTAATTAACGGCCCAGATTGACTACGAATTTACAACATTTTACAAGGAAATTTTACATCTATTTTTAGCTTTGGGGGTGATACCCCCTAGACCCCACTCGCAGCGCACATTTAGGGGCAGCGTTTCCGCCACATTACGAACTGGGGTCCAATGTGGTGATACCTCTGAATAAAGAAGATAATCAAGCTACACATCCAACAATTATTTGCATGCATGATCTAATTATTAGTTTATTGATCAGTTAACTTTATGATCTCTGAGTTATATTGATGTCCCACTACTTAGCTAACCACCAACTAGTTCTATTAAAAGTTAGAACTAGTTTAACTAATTACAACTGAAATTAAGTCAACGTAGGCTCCTAAAATTTAGGAATCACTACATACAACTTAACTTCATGCCCCTAACTCAAATTAACTGGTATAAATTAGTGAAAAGAGCCATGTCACCTAATTTAACTCCTCTAAGTTGTCTACAGACGTGGAAATTCAAATTTTCTCAATTTAATCAAGGCAAAATCAAATTGAGAATTTCTTGCTGCGTTTTCCAACACTCCCTCTCAACAAGAAAGGGATTATCAACCACGCTTATCTTGCACCTGTGGAATGTACTGCATGAAACACCTCTCATTGTTTTTTCTACTACTGCAACTGAGAAGCATCCAAGAAAACTAGATCATCTGTGTCTACAACTGTCTACTAGGAAAATTGTGTTGTTGTTGACTCTACTACTTAGCCTCCTGCTCTGTTGTCAATAATCCTTCTTAACGAGAAAGGGATTATCAACCACCATTATATTTCACCTATGGAATGTACTACATGCAACAACTCTCAATTTTGTTTCTGTTACTGTAACATCTACAATTGAGAATCATACAAAGGGAAAACAAAAACTAAATCAATTGTGCTTGCAACTGTCTACTGGGAAAATTGGGCTACTGCTGACTCTGCTACTCAGCCTCCTGCTCTGTTGTCAAAACTCCTCTTCACTCCTTAGTATTTGAATGAAACTGATCTCCTACTACTAAATACTATGGGCCCTTGTAGCAAGGTAATGATCCATGAGGAGAACACCTCAATGGACCCTGCCCAAATTTCTGCAACTCTTGGACTAATGATCTACATCACTCCACCTCACTCTTGGAGCTATAGCTGCATGTGCTCCATTTTCCCACTTGGATCAAATTACCCCCCTATTGGAGGTATCTGCTTTAGTGGATGTCTCCACTCTTCCTCCTCTCTGCCTCTCCATTTGTGGTTGCTCCACAACTTCCTGAGGCTCCTTCTGGGGCTGCATGTTGAGAAGTCTAACATGTTCCCTCTCAACCACCATATCTCTAGTATATGCCTTACTCCTCAAGGTTGTGCATGCATATTCTACCTCAAGTGCATACAGGATGTTGACTCAAACCCTGGTCTACTTCACCTGTCCCGTGGCTATGTGTCTCAAGAATGCATTTCATTGCTGAAGATCACATCATAACCATAGTCTTCCAAAACTGCTACTGAGATGAGATTTTTCATTAGGCCTAGAATGAACATGACATCCTTGAGTCAAAGAGGGGATCCATATCCCTCTGAAAGGTGACTATACCAATCTTGGTTGCATTGTACATTCCGTCATCCCCAAACTCAATATTCATCTAGAGATATTTCTCCTCTAGGTCATTGAAAAACTCTCTACACCTAGTCATGTGGAATGAGGCACTAGAGTCCAAGTACCACACACTCCCCTTCATGGTGTTGGCCATTCATGCGATAAGGTTGAAGTCAAGCTCAAACTGTGAAGTCAAATTTTCACCCACTCCTCCTCTTGCAGGCTCCTTCTTGCTAGATTTTTTGTGTGTACACTTTGTAGCATAGTGCCAAAATTCATGACAATTGAAGCATTTAATTTTGGACAAGTCTTTCTTCTTGCCCTATTGTTGGATTCAACCTCACCTTGATACTTCTATCCCCTGGCCTTCTTTTTTCTGACTAGAGCAGTCCTCTTCCTCTTCTTTGGATGAGGTTCCATCTCTAGTATTCCTCCTTATTTCATCCTGTACCAAATCAGACCATAAGTGTTCCCAATTTGGTAACTTCTCCCTCCCATTCACTGAATCTTGGTACCTATGCCAACTCTTGGGAATGCCTAGAAGGGCTAGGTTGACCAAGTCATCTTTTGGAACAGTAACACCAACTCCACCATGTTCATCACAACATTGTGTGAACATGCTCAGATACTACATAACAATGTCATTCTTTTGCATCTTGATATTCCGAAGTTTATCCTTGAGTGTTAACTTCTTGTATTCACTACTATTCTTGAACAATTCTATCACTTCTTTCCACATTGTTAATGAAGTTTCTTTTCTGTGGATATTTGAGACAATTTGATCCCGTACTCCCTCCAAGATTATTCTCCTCACCTTGGCTACATCTTTCTTCCATTGAACAAGGTTTTGTGCACCAGATGCATGTGGTTTTGCAACATTTGTCTTGACATATTCTAACAATCCAATGTCATCTAATACCGCTTCTGTGTGATCCTTCCATGCGACAAAATTAGAGGTGCCTTCCAAGGCATACTCTAGCCTTAGTCTATTGAGGGTCATCTTCTCATCTATGAAGATATCCTCCTGCACTGAAATTAAAATTTGAACCTCTTGATAAAAAAAAATTTAAATTTATGCTCTAATGTGAATCCAGATCTAATATCATGTAGAAATTATGTGTAGATTTACAACTTCTTATGAAGTTTTAATCAAAATCACAAGACACAAACCTACTCTATTGCTCTGCGGACATTAATTCACAATTTATAACAAAAATCTCAAACATGAAATAAGAAATCACACACATGCAAATATTACTTTTCATGGGGAAAGAAAATTGTTAAAAACCCCAATTCCTACTTGCATTAATCTAATGAATAGAGATGTATTACAATTTATTTTCTCAATTGAGCTTAACCTGCAAGTGCATAACCTATCTCTCTACTCACTAAGAAGCTCTAACCCAGACTTAGTCAATTTCTTCCTCTGCTTGAGTCCTTATTTGCTTGCATAATTCCTAAGGAAACATGCCCCTATTAATTAGGAATTTCCTCTAAAATGATTGCGCAATTCCTTAGGGTTGATTGCCTAACCTCATGCAACACCTGTACACTCAACTAGTTTACAATTATTGGTTAACCTCCTTGGAAACTCCACCACAACTGGGCAACTCATATTATTTGCATGGATGAGCTAATTATTAGTTGATTGATCAGTTAACTAGATGATCTATGAGTTAGACTGATGCCCCACTACTTAATTGACCACCAACTAGTTATATTAACAATTAGAACTAGTTTAACTGATTACAACTCGAATTAACTCAACCTCAGCTCCTAAATTTTAGGGATCACTACATACAACTGAACTTCATGCCCCTAACTCAATTAACTGAGCTAATTGAGTGAAACGAAACATGTCACCTCAATTAACTCCTCTAAGTTGTCTGTTGATGTGTCACATCAGTTAACTTCTCTAAGTTGTCTGCTGATGTGGAATTTCAAATTTTCTCAATTTAATCAAGGAAAAATAAAATTGAGAATTTCTTGTTGCATTTTTCAACACCATACTCCTCCCATCCAAATAAACTATGATGGGGATATAGTTTCAAATGCTCATTCAACATTCAATAAGCATGCCATATGGACGTAGGGCATAAAAAAATACCAACAGATGTGGTCTATATTAACATTTGGAAATAAAAAGCATGGCCAAAAATATCTCTCGTCTTGTAGCTCTTGGTTCAAAACAAAACCTTAATGTGGGACAATATTTGAAAGCACAACCATCATGAACCCTCCATATGCCAACTCTATCTCCTCCACTCTGAAAGTCTCAAACATCTACTTAATAGTTGTACCTTATCCAACTGCCTCTAGCTTCGATTAGAATATTGCCTCAACTACTTCGACTAGGACCTAGTTAAAATTCCAAACACCATTACTCAATGGAGGATCCACACCTTCTCCAACCCCATCCTCAACCACATTTGGACACTCTTTCTTATCTTCTTTCTATGGGTGACATGGAAGGAGCGCAACCATCGTATTTTCAAAACCTCTTGTCTTCCTCTCGAATCCCTTTAGAGCATCATTCAAAAGGACATCAAAGAAACCATTAGTTCTCTCCCATGGTCCCCTAAAGAATCACAACTAGAGAGTCATGAAGCCAGGATTCTTAGTAGGTAAAACTTGGACCCAAACCCACATACCACTCTCTCCCCCTATCCCGATCACTTTCCCCATCTATCCTGACATCTTGGTCTCCTCCACCTCTATCTTTTCTTAAATTGAATTTCGATGGTGCCTCAAAAGGAAATCCCAGTCCAATTTTCTATGGTGGAATCTTTAGCAATCATCTCGACTTCCCACTCTACTTATATTCTAGCACACTTGGCATCAGTAACAACAATGTTTCGTAGCTTACCACCCTCATTGAAAGTTTGTATATAACACAAAAACAAGGATTTTCTAAACTTTTTGTGGAAGGAGACTCCCAGCTCATAGTCAATATGCTTCACAAACTTCAAAATGGCACTCCTGTACACATAGTCTCCAAAATTTGATGACTAGAAGAACTACTAAACCGAGTCTCCTCTCAAATCACCAATATCCATATAATCATTCCCATCCACATTCAAATATAGGGGGAACAAGGTTGTCGACACACTTTCTAACCATTGTTGTTTGGACTCTTCATCTAGAATATCCTCTACCTAGCATCTTATGGTAGTCTCTCGTCTCAAGAAGGTTTGCTGACAACTCATTCAAAAATATATGAGTCCCCAAATCGGTTGTTTTTCACGTGAGAGGTTGGGGGGTGGGCTTTTGTTGTCCCACCTAGCCATTTGACTAGGGGATGTGGCAACACGCCCCCTAGCAGCGATTAAAGCTTAGCTCGACACAACGAGAACCACTATCCTAACACCATGTATATCATTTCCCACTCTCGTCGACTACACGCCCATCAAGTATGCCTTGCCTAGCTTGCTATATCTCAGCCTACATGTATGAGCCTCTCATGCCTAATTATACAAGAGATATAACCATAAAAAATGACATTAAAAGCCTCTTTTATGGTAATTTAAAGTTATCACTCTACTAACCAATTTGCAATGTAGGTTTTTGAACACATTAGAATGATTGTAAAGATAATTCGATGGTCTTAATAATTTCATTCCCTCTTAAAGGTGATAGCTCATTTTCCACATAACACTTCACACTAGTTCATCCCTACATGCCATGCTTGTGGAATTACAAAGCCTCCAACCAACCAATTGGGATTGGATAAGGGGAAATCCATCTTATCAGAGAGATTTACTCCAAAAAGTTGGCATTTTCCCCTCTTAACTAAAACTGGAATTCAATTATGTTAAATTACAAAGTCCTTTGCATGCACAACTGTGTCAAGCCCTGATGTCGACCAACTATAGATGTGAAGCAACTCTTCATTGGACAAATTTATTTCCCCTTGGGTAGGTCTACCCTTCTTTGTTCATGGTTTTGTTTCATGTCTTCTTCTCATGGTCTTTGTTTTTGGTTTGGTACTTCTCTTAGCTGCTTGACATCCTTTCCTTTTCTATTAATCTTCATCCCTCCATCTCTCACGGATGTTATCTCCCTACTGCAATTCATTGTCCCTCACGATGCTCCCTTCTGTTGGCATTTATCTTTGTTGGCCCCTCCCCAATCACCCTAGGTAGCGGTTAACTTCATTTCTTTGTTCAAGATGTTGATATGGCCTAACTTTGCTTTTTCTAGCCTTTTACCTATCCTTCTCAGCCTCTTTCTTAACACCCATCCACCTTCTTCTTGGTCTTGTTCCCTCCCCCATGCAACTGACATTCCACATCAACAAGCCCGGGTTAGAAGGTGTGTCATATACTACTAAGAATTGGTCAGTCATGGAAGTACTCGAACCCATCATAGATTGGAGGACGTAGCAACTCATATTCGATAGCTTACATTGGTCCCCATTCGGGAAGAAATCACTCGTGCTGAGAGAGATGAAACCACCCAAAGGAGAATTCTCTCAGGCATTGAGGTACTAGCTAGGTTGGTTGATTAGTTGCTTGACATAGGGCATACACATGGGTGCTTCAATCAATACATGTACATAGAACCTATACTGGTACACAAAATTCCTTCTTGGCATGGTCATACTAGAACGACATGAGCTCAATGAGGACCTCCTCCTCTTCATGGAGCATCTACATTGACATATGACAAACTTATATTAATGACTATAATGAATAGAGAAGCACCTCGAAATTCCCCCCAGTGCTCGCTTCTCACCAAGCGTCTATAAGGAGCCGATCTAGATTGCAACTACATATTCAAACTGCACTTCCTAGTCTCTTTATTTCTATTATGTTTGTGGTTTCTCAATTTCCTAATAATTTGGTTTGTTTTTATGGCCTTGTAGACCCATATATCAACATATGTATGACATATTTTAAACTTTTGAATGCTTTTTTTTTATGTCTCTCAATGGAGGGTGCATTTTTAGATATAATTAAACCTCCCTAGTGACCAACCCATCTAAAATCTTTAAGTTTCTTTTATATATATATAAATCTTTAAGTTTCTTTTATATATAGATATAGATATATATACCTATTCCCATTTCCCACATATAATTTATAATAAATAATGCACATATTCTTCTCTTTCCAATCCAAACATGTAATTTATAGAAAAAACTACACATACTATAACTCATTTAAACTATACCATTTTATTATAAAATCATTACATATATACTATAAATTTTTACTCTATATATTTCATTATTATTTAGATAAATTTCTAAAATTTGCCCAAAAATTAGACAGTTTTCTTATAACAAATGTTGTATATTCATCATTAATTACTATCCTCTTTATCGAAATTCAATTCCTATATATAACATAATGAAATTTATTGTAATAATTTTTAATAGCTCTAAATAATCCTTAAACACATATAAAATATATAAAAAAAAATAAACATTAATAAAACAATTTCAATCAATAATTATTTCAACCATTAAATTATATTTCAATAAACTTCGTACCATTAAATTATAATTAAATTTTCATTAAAATTATAATATATATATATATTTTTTTAACAATTATTGTTCAATTAATTTTATAACTATTTTACCATTTATAATATATTTCAATCATTTCATACCTTTATAATAAAATTTCATTAAAATTATAATAATTGTTTTTATTAATTATTGTTCAAATTAATTTTTAACAATTAATATCTATCACATTCATTCTTTCTCATAAGATGTTTAACTAGCACTATCTTCTAGAAAACTAATAACTCAAGAATTTGACATTCTTTAATTGACATTATTTTTTATATTTATCATAGATACGGGATTTCCTAAATTTAAATCGAAAGATTCATATTTCCACGTAGGTCCCACTTCTAAAACTTTGAACTTGAGTTTGTCCACATTTTAGGTGGCCAATCCAAATGTCTAGAAGTTTACAACGGTGATATTTTGGATTTTTTAATAAGAAGAATGGTTCACAATGATTTAAAATCACAAATGTATAGAAGACATGATCGAAACGTTGTTAATTCTTTTTTAAAATGCGTATGAATGTTTTTATAAATATGAAATGTTGTTATTTTAGATAACTATGAAATTTTTATATTTCAATTTTTTTAATATTAATATTTAAAAATATGCTTAATTTAAATAATATAAGGATAAGAGAAAATAATACCATTGTCTTTTGAATCCCATGAGAATGGTGCGTGAGTTGGAGACTAGGAGACTAGGGTTTATATGTTCATTGTTTCTTCTTAGGTCACTGACACACGGTTCTAAGTTAAGGCTTCTCCACAAACACTGTTTTATTGGAGTCATGTTCTGAGAGTATGTTTTTCCATGGATGTAAACAAAGTCTTTTTGTTGTGGGTGGTTTCTGGAGAGTATGTGTTCACAAGACTATTTGGGACGTTGCCCTCTGTGAGAAACTGTGGTATTCCCTTAAGTTGGCTTGCTTCTTTTTTCATGGTATCTTCCTTTCGTTGTTCTCTTTCACAATATTTTTCAACGGAACGTTTTCTTGGTTTATGGAGGTTTTGAGTTATTATAGGAGTGTTTCTTTCTTGATGTGTGTGTCCGCCTATGCTCCTTTTACTCTCGCTCCACCCACTACCAGGAAACACTCTTTGCTAAGTTGGAGGTGACTCTGTCCCTTGAGACTTCACTAGTGGTTCCCTAAATCGTGGCCCAACCTGAGATATTTTTTCCTCTTTCAGGGTTTAGTAAAGCGACCCTCTTTCAGAATTTCATTAAAATCTACAATGGAAAATCTAAACTCATTTGGGTAAAAAGCTCACCCTCTATATTTTCTATAAAATTATCCATTGAACCTTTTTGGGGTGTTCCATCCTGTTATCAATGCCTTCAATTTAATGGGAATGTTTTATTAGACTCTTCCAAGCTGGAATACTATAACATCACAAAAGACTCTACCATCATTTTGAACTCTAGACTCCGAGGAGGGGTTCCTATTTCAAACTCCACCAAAGGGTTTCCTGTCTCCTTTAAAGATGTTGCTCAAAAGAAGGCTACAACCCCTCATGAACAACCCCAAAATACTTCCGGCCCATATATAGTTGAACAAATGGAAAAAGCTTCTTTAATGGAAATAAAGCTTCCTGATATTAACTCCATGTTCTATGTTCTACAAGCAAAAGGAGTCATATGCAAATTTAATTGATTTTGGCCCAAACCAGAAACACTCATTCAATGAATAGTGTCAACTTGGACTTCGAATTTTGAAATGATTTTATGCTCTAAATGCTTCTTTATAATTCAGTTTGAAACACATAAGGATATGGACTATGCTCTAAATGGAGGGCCCTAGTTTTGGGGAAGAGACGAGCTTTTCACTACTCCTTGGTTCCCTGAGTTTGATGCAAACACCTTGGTGGTATCCACTATGCCAGTTTTGGTAAGATTCTCAAATCTTCCCCTTCCCTTTTGGCATCACAAATTTCTTAAAGATATTGGCAACACATTAGGAAAATTCAAAAAATTGGATATGGAAAGAGCATAAAATGGTATCTTCACATATGTTAGAGTAGGTTTGGAGATTGATCTCAACAAAGAACTTCCTAATCACATAAATTTGAAGCATCAAAACTTTTTCTAGTCACAAGTTTTAGATTATGAAAATATAACATTTAGATGTTGTATTTGTTATCAAGAAAGTCACTTACACCATTCATGCTCCCAGTCAAGGAAAAATACCAACAAGAAGAAAAACCATCAAATAGATCAAACGGATGACAATTAACAGAACAATGTCCCTTTGAGGATGAAGAAGATGACAAAAAAGAATGCCACCTAGGCCAAGAAGGAACCAGTGGAACAAACCTGTAGGATGCTGTCCAAGACAGGGGCGCTTCAATACAACAGTCCATTTGCACTGTGCGACAGGTTGAAGAGGAACCCAAAGACTCTATGACACTGGATGGATATGGCAGTTCGAAAAGAGCCCATGTATCGAAAGTTTTGATTATGAAAAAGAGGCTCCACACGTGGATCAACAATTGGTGTTGGTTCTTGTTGAACCAAATCCCGATGGTTGGAAAAAAGTGCATAAACAAAAGGGAAAAAGAGAAAAACTTTGCAAGAGTGAACCATAATCTTTTGTAAATATTATCTTATTTTTTGCTTTATTTTTTGAGGTGTCTTGTATGATGACCTCGCATGCCACTCCTCAGGCTTCTTTTGTTCTTCTTCTTGATCCTTTATTGGACCTCAGATGCAGACACACTGTGTGTGTCTACAAATTATCTACTTTTAATTTTTTAATAACTTGCGGGGTATTTTCTTGGGAAAAAAAAGAAAAAATAATATCAAGTTTACTGAAAGAAGACCTGCACTGATCAGTATCTCCACGCCCATTCTCACCACCATCCATCTCAAAAATCATCTATTTTCAAAATTCTCATCTCTCATCTCTCAAGCCCTCAAAATCTCTAATCCTCAATTCCTTCACTCAGAAAAATCCCACATTTTCTAGGCTTTCAAAACCAATGACTGTAGCTTGCTCACAAATCAGTAATTCTTTTCATGCTATCTATAATCCCAAATCTACATTCCCTCATGTTTCCTTCTCTCCTCCCCAATCCTAGGGCCAAGTCTCTCTCCCCTATATTAAGGGAACTGCCAACGTCATTTCTAAAATCTTATCAAAAAGGAACATTAAAACCATTTTTAAACCTTGAAAAACTTTGAAGCAGATGTTTTGGTATACCAAATATAAGTCTGACCCCATGCTATCCTTAGGTTCTTACCAAATACCCTATTCATTTGAGAAGTTTTATATTGGCTATATAGGCTATGCCTTCAAATCCTGCCTAAAGGAGCATATCGTTGATACCAACCATCTTCAGTTATCAAAGTCTACCATTGCATAAAACTCTTTTAATTGAAAAACCTTATTTGTTATGATCAATCTAAAATCCTTGCCCTCGTTCCTTTTAAAACTCACATATCATTGGGGAAGCCCTTGAAATCGAAAAACAACCCAATAATATTAATAGAGAATATGGGTTTCAATTGAGCCAATCTTGGAAACCCATCATCCAACAACTTACGCATTAGTTTCCCTTCTTTCTCTTATTAGTTATTCCTATCTTTCAAGCTCTCCTTATTTCTTTGAATCTTTTTCTTCTCCTCTTTCTTATTTGTTTTTTCATTTTAATTCTTACCCTGATTAATTTAATTACCCTTATCTCATCCCCCTTTATCCTCATTATATGTATGGTTACATTTTTCTTCAAATATATATATATATATTTACATTTTAATCATTTTTCATATTATACATATTTATTAACATTTATTTCATTTTTCTCGTCCTTAATTCTTTAGCTCCTCTACTCTTTTTCCTTTTGTTTCTCTATTTATTCACTCATCCATTTCAATTATTTTTCTTAATATCTTATTGTAATATGTTGTCGCTTTTAAGTGCACCTTTAGCAGTAGTGCTTCAGGGGACATCGAAATCTTCCTAGAGATAGCCTCTGGGTTGATTGTAGACCAGTGCCTAGGACATCTTAAATAGAGGAGTGCATGGAAGGTTGTGAGTGGAGTTTCTATTACACTCCAATTGTCACGTAAGTAAAAAGAGAATAAAGGGGGCTTGGTTCAATAATTTGTCATGGAGGTAAACTCAAGCCGATACATGGATCTAAATGCTCAAAGGGTAAATTGGGCCAACCTCAAAGAGAAATTTCTGGTTCTTGTGGTCGACACACAACAACATGCAACTTTATATTGAAGTTGTAGTAAAGTGAAGAGTAGGAAAGCAAGGAGGGAATTCGACGTAGATGGCTATAAATAGGACAAAATCCTAAGCAACGATGTTCCGACCGAAGGATGGAATTCGATACATAGGGCTGTAAACGATACATAATCCTAAGCAACAATGTTCCGACAAAAATATGGAAAAGAGAGGAGGTGAAAAGATAGAAACAATGGAGTGCTTATTGAGGTTTCGTACTAGGTATAACATGGGTACCTCTATCACCAAACAATGTGAGTAAATTTGTGCTCATACAGGTGTTGCAGGTTAATCTAATAACACAAGTAAATCTGTAATTGCTACAGTTACTATAGGCTATTGAATAACACAAGCAAATCTCTAATATACAAAGGTATTGTTCTCTATTTTGCAACCCGGATAAATCCATGAATCAAGAAGAAAACAACAATCTCATTACACTATTTCAGAGAAGGAAAAACATATATAAAGTGAGATTACAAAAGGGAAAACATACTATGCATTGATCTACTTGGAATCACCTGGGAGTTTCATTAATACTTGAAGGGTCCAAATACCAGTCCATTACATTTAGCATGTGTTACCCTGATCCCTTATGAACATGCAATTTAGAACCAAGAATAGCATCTCAGAATTCAGACCCTCGCAAGAGCAAGATTCCCGAACCTTTTTTAAGTGTTTCTCCCCTTATTTATACAGAAAAGGAGGGCTTTGAATCAACAGTTACAAAATACTTGAGCTAGTGCCAATTGTTCGATTGACTAGCTGTCTCAACCTGTGATGGATCTGCTGCCCAAAATGATTACAATCGCGATTTGATCCCTTTCTTGGAAATATGGAAATTATAGAAATAATAAGGATAAGGAAAAACTAAAATACGATGGAGGAAGTGTCCCTCTTTTGTTCGTGTGAAGGCCTTCAGTTAGGCCATGTCTCTGTCATTGTGTGTCCCTTTATCTTCTCAACCGGTTTCTGTCCCTTTTGCCTTAACTACCCAAATTCTCCCCTCTCTGGAGCTGATAACGATCAACCATGGTTGCTCGTTGCAGAGTAGAAGCAAAGTTTGTCCTAGAAATCCTTCATCATGTAGCTGAATGGAGCTCCATGTCTAGCCATTAATCTTCCTAAGTCCCCCCATACTGATTTGCCCCCTTCACCATGCTTTCATTAAAGACTTCAACTATCGACCCATCCACCTTTAAAGCTCTGTACGATGCTATCAAGATGAGGATATGCCCAGTAATGTTGCCTTAATGCTAAATTTGGGATTCTCATTATTGGCCCTTTTCCTTTGAAAACATTACAAAACAAGCGAGCTTTGATCTCCCTTGGCCCATTATGATTTATCTCCTTTATGTAATTTTCTTCATTTGACTAGGGGCTTTGACCAAGCAGCCCAAGTTATACCGACTATTATCCATACGAATCATGTCTCTAAAAAATAATGATTTCATCATTGAGATGATAAAGGGAACTATTAACCATAGTGCAAGATTTAGTCCTTTGGTGCTAGGACTGTTGGGGGAGAGAGTGTGAGGATGAGCAGTTTTTCGGAGGGGGTCATGAGCGGTAAGTGGTAAGTAGAAGAAGGGGGGGGGTGCGAAATGATAATGAAGGGACACGTGTCAGCAGGGCCCAACGGGGAAACCGCTTTTCAGACACCCCCCCCCCGCCACCGATAAAGGGAAACATGGCAGGGGACGGGGGGGGGAGGCTGAAAATGCCTGAGAGCCATTGGTCAGGGTGGAGTTAATCTGGGTTGTCCAGAGATGAGGGGTGTTTAAATCACATGTGGCCTTTGAAAAGGGATGGACCCAACAACCCTTTAAGTCCATTTTATAAAACATGGCAGGGGATGGGGGGGGGGCTGAAAATGCCTGAGAGCCATTGGTCAGGGTGGAGTTAATCTGGGTTGTCCAGAGATGAGGGGTGTTTAAATCACATGCGGCCTTTGAAAAGGGATGGACCCAACAACCCTTTAAGTCCATTTTATAAAATATCGCATCCGGGAGAGTCTTCGGCAGAGGAGGAGCTTTGGCCTATGCGATCACTGATCTGCGGGATTGATGATGTCATCAGTGCCATGTGGCACTTCTTGAGTGGTGACACATATCACCCGAATATGCCCCTAAAGAACCCTTGAAAATACCAAATCTCCCTACCACGTGTCTTCCCCACTGCCACGTCATGCCAACATCAGCTTCCATGTGTATTTATCGGGACCAATCTTGTGCTGCCACACGTCCTATTGGAGGAGAGAGAAAAGGCCCACCCTTCTCTAGTTTTGCAACTAATTTCCTTTGTAAAATGCTTTTCGGCCCTCTTGGTGTCTTAACACTGAAGGCACAAATCTTGACAGGTTTTAACACTATCGACGTTCAGTGATTTTTATGACCAAGTGCTTGTGTGCACCCTTTTGCACCTGCAATCATTGATATGCGATATCGGCACTCTGCCTCGTGAACCGTTGATACGCTATGCACCATGGGGCCTCCGACCACTAATATGCGATATGTGCGGGGTCCACTGATCGTCGATAAGCTGACATGCTATGACTTGGACCCTCTGACAGTAGATTTGTGATATTGGCGATCGACTGATTGCAAATTTCTCTGTCTTCCCCCGTTGTTGCTTTTCGAAGACTCCGATTGCGATTGCGATGAGCCTCCCTTGGTATGTTCTCCTTGTTTTCTAGCTTTCAAAGGGGCAACTTCAACCTGCTCTAATTTTTTATCTAGGAGTCCATTTTTGGACTTCCACCTATCGTCGGAAAGTTTATTCTGAGCACTATGCAATGGACAGGGTCTGATTAAGCTTAGAGAGCCTCTATGGCTTGAAAGACAGCTTCAAAATTCACTTCTATTTGGCACTAATGCAATGAGTGACAAAATAATCAATTATTTCAAAAAAAAATTATAAATCAACTTTAATTCTATTAATTCAAATTCATGGTACATCATGAGAGGCTCCACAAACCAAAACTATTGGCCTCATTCCTACTAGACTTATTGGCCTAAAGATCAAAATAGTACCACATTGCAAACAAACTAATGACGCTAGATAACCATAGATTGATAACCTAAAGAGACCAAAAAAATCCAAGCACCTTAAAACATCTAATTAAAATCATTGATTAGGATAGAGAGATGGAACTGGGCTGCCTTGCTCATTGTTTGGAGACAGAGGAGGGTGGAAGGGCTCACAGACATAAGCTTCCATATGCTCCAATCTTCCTTCCAATCTCGTTAGTCTTTCATGGATTCTCTTTTTCCCTCACCGCAACAAAGCCATTATGTGCATCATCCGCCATTGGTTCTGCTGGAAGTCATTAATGAACCCATTAGCCTTGTTCTTATCCTCATGCCTAACCCGAGCCATTTTCTCCAAGAGCATTGTAATTTGTTGAAGGAATTTTTCCAATGTGTTGAAAGAGAGGAGGCATCTTGAATCTACTAGGAGAGAGTTTGGTGGGTTGGTCGACCTCTTCCCCCAGGTCACAAATGGCTTCATGGTGGACGACACTACGGCCTCGTGGACCCCCTCCTTGACGAGCACGAACCCACTGACAAAGCACAGAACCAAGATATCCCTTGTCGCCTTGGATACCCAACACACACCTCACCCAATGCACATCCCAAGCAGTCACAATAACTGCAACCTGATCACTCTCCAAATTGTGCTCCTAGAGAATAAATCCATCACCTTATGACTTACTGTCCATGAAGAGAGGGCTAATAATATCTCCATGGAAACCCTCGACTCTCCAGAACCCACAGGGTGTCGCAAGCACGACCACCTTCTAAACACTATTAGCACAACAAAACCAACTTTCATCACCCAAAAGATTATCTAGTGAGCCAATCACTAGACACGCTTTCTGCGTTCTATCGACAAGCTTCCTAGATATGGCCCAATAAATTCCAACAACTAAGCTGACAAATGGGCCTTCCAATGAAACAAGCATACAAATTCACTTTTTAATTCATAATATTATAACTTACCAGAGTGTAGGAACGCGAAGGACACCACCAATTTCTCATATTTTCAACTTCATTCGTTTGCTGCCATGTCAATGAAACAACTACAACACCAACGACATCAAGATGAAACCCCTTCAATCCTAGATCCCATACCCTCTCAAATTCAAATTCTCAACTTACATTGAGAATTCCAATAGCTCTGAATGAAATTCCTCTATCTTGCATTGCAGTTTGGCACACAAGGAATGGCATTGCTGATGTGCCACCCTACAAAAAAAACACACATAAGCTCCCACAAACACCAATCCCACACTATTCTACAACCAATAATGCATGTCACCCATCACTCGAACAATTATATCCCTCAGCGTCTCTAGAACCAATTACGATCCATTGCTGAGGGAAGCGTGCCTGGCACGTTTCATCACACCAAGTAGTGTGTGTGGGAGGGAAATGAGGTCCCCACTGAATCACTCAAGGCGCAAGTTGTCACCCCCATTAGGGAAGTTATTTAGTTATTTAACTTGACCTTTCAACAACTATATTATATAATTTAGTTTTATTCACTTGTTTATTTTAATTCTTAATATCTTATTTTAATTGGTTATTTAACTGTTTAACTTGTCCTTTTAACAATTGATTACTCTTACCCTAATGGAAAATTGAATTCCTCTCTATTATAAGGCACATCAGCACTCGTTTGTCACCATTATGCTCTCTAGTCTTTATGATGGGTGGAGTGTCCACCCAAAAAGTCGGACGAATTATAAATCCTATACATAGTTTTCTTCGAAAATCTTCTAAAAAATGAACAATTATGAAAATCACACACACATTAAATTTATTAAACATTTAAAAGATAAAAACAAATATTTATGGTGTGATATATATTCTTATAGTGGTTGGGTTTTGAAAAATATTATGATGGTTTGTGATTTTATTATTTATATATTTATTTTTTCAAATTTCCTCATTATTTCCCTATTCATGATTTAACTTATATAATAAATTGATAGATAACTTAACAACTAAGAATATCTTACAGTACAATAGATCACATTCAATCTAAGACCACAACAATTATTATTAATTATATTTGAATTGAATTAAATATTTTATATAAAACACAAATAATTATATTTTTCATACTAAATAAATATAATTCCAAATTTGACTTATGAAGATTGAAATAGATAAAAAAAAATTTAATCCATATAATTTATAATTTTAATTTGAGTTTAGAAATAATTTGAAATAGATAATATTTATTTTAACATATAAGATTTTTTTAATATTAGAAACTTTATAAAAGTGATTTTACCATTATTAAACACCACTTTTTCATAGCGGGTTAGGAAGTATGCATGAGGTGTTTGTAAATTTTCTATCTATATATTCACTCGTAATTTTCCTCTAGCTTTCTCTATTGATTCACTCACTTATAATCTTCTTCGTAGTTTCTATTCTTCATGATTTTTATCGATAATTTCATTTGTTAGGTCGAAGCATCGAGGATAAGTATAATTACGAGGAGTGTTTAAAAAAAGTTACCTAATTCACTAAGAGAGTAGAGAATTTACTAAGAGCTAAGCTAAGATAGTGACAATGTTGAAGTCCTTTCAGTGCCATGAAACTCTCTCCTATATAGCTGAATTTTTTTCCCAAGTAACTGCAAGTTAACACCCCTCCATATTCATATAAGGGTTTGAATTTTATTTTTTTATTACTCTCTTTTTGAACTGAAATTTAAAATTACAAACTTTACTCTACCAAGGTCATTTTTCTTAATAAAGTGCTTTTACAATTTCCAAAGATACATATTGTCTTTTTGAATTGATTTGTTGTATAACGAAGAAACAATATAATTTTTTTTTTTTCCTTTGTTCATCATGATATCTTTCCACCCATTGAACATATCAACCATTGATGGAGGTTTTGAACAGTTCACACACTTAATTGCCTCTCAATTAGATGAAGATATTGTTTTCATTTTCTAAGGTTGAATTGTTTGAATCATGAGGACTCTTTATTCCACATTAGGGGCTCCCATCATGATTACTCGTAGAGAAAGGGGAAACTTTGAGTCCATATCCATGTCACAACATTTAAGGGGAAAGTAAGAATACTTATCTGTTACAAGGCTTGATCACTTTTCATACTTTTTTTGTCACTCTTTATGAAATTTTCTTCCTCATTGATCCTCATTTTAAGTTCACTCTTTTACTTCTTCTTTTTTTCTCCAAAGAAATCAATTCCCTTGAACAAGATCATTCGCATAACATTTTTGTTGATAAAAATTTCAAGGAAAACCTATATCATCATCCTCTAAAAGATTTTCAATTATCCTTACTTATTTTTCAAATAATATGTGTGGACAATTTTTTTTTGTAAGCTAATGTGTGTTGCCTTTAATTACCACAAAAACAGAAATAATACATCGTTCATCCCATTTCTTCCATCAAGATTGTTCACCTGATGGTCTCAACTTGCCCAGTGGGAAACGAGGTATTTTGACCATCTATTAACCGAGTAAAAAGTTGAAAACTGTAATAGTGACAACATTTGCAATCTAATTAGAGAGTCTAAATAAACATCAAACTAAAATAGATCAATAGAGTACACCAATCAAATAAGAGTCTAAAGAGTTAATTGGGGCTCGATATATTCCTCTACATCCTGGAGAGGTTGTTGATGTAGTAATACATTGGATATGGCGTTCGATCTGGGCTGGCCGGTTGTCCATCTATTCCATGTAAAACCTCATATTACACTGCACCCTCTTATCGTTTGCTAAGTTAGCGAAAATGTTATGTTGGTCCTCTTGTTGCTCCATAAGGATTCTACCCACCAACGTAGATCAATCTTAACCCTGGATCTATCAAGCACTGAGAAGGATCAAATCTCTCGAGATGCAAACCTCTTTTTTGAGTGCAAAACTTCAGGAAAGGTTTGCACCTTGAGAGATTTGATCCCTCTAGGTGCTTGATAGGTTCAGGGTTAAGATGGATCTAGGTTGGTTATATAATATTATATAATATCTCTATTGTATCTATGTGTCTTTCTTATTCCCTTTGTCTATCTAACCCTCTAAACATACACACTCTCTCTCCATATCTATCTACTCTCTCTCCCTCTTTCTTCCTCTTCCTCTCTCTCTTCCCCTTCTCTCTCTCTCTCTCCCTCCCTTGTCACACCATCTCTCTCTCCACCTTTCTCCCTCTATGTCTTTTTTCTTCTCTCCTTCTCACTTCCTCTCCAACTCCATCTATCTCTCCTTCTCTCTCTTGGGTCCTCTCTCTCTTCCTTCCTCTGTCTCCCTTTCTCTCCTACCTCCCTCTGTCTCTTCCCCCCAATCATTCACTCTCTCTCTCTTCCCTCCAACTATGTCACTATCTCCCTCCCTCTCTCCTTCTCTCTCTCCCCTCCATCTTTATGTCTCCCTCTCTCTTCTCCTTCTCTCCCTATCTCTCTCCATCTCTCCCTTGTCACTCTCTCTCTCTTTCTCTGCCTCTATCTCTCTATGTATTTGTTCTTTATTGCCTCTCCCCCCCTCCACCTCCATCTCTCTCTCTCTCTTTCCCTCTCTCCTTCTCTCTCTCCCACTTCCCCACCCCCCCCCCC